>JANHFL010008683.1:2450-31134 GCA_032468155.1 Oxyrhabdium leporinum
TATCTTTATACAATACTGTTAAAGTGAAGATTAGAGGTTAAGATTAGATTTTGAAAAAGGATGTTATTAGGTATGTCAAAAAATGATATTACTATTGAATAAATAAAAAAAACAATTGGATGTACTAAAGATAAGAATAGATTTAAAAATCAGAAATGGGGGAAATATTGTTATATGTATTTTTATATAATACTATTAAAGTGAAGATAAGAGATTAAGATCAGATTTTGAAAAAAGTACTATCAGATATAGCATTATTACCATTAAGATGAAGTAATAAATAATTGAAAAAATGAAGGATTAAGCGTTGACATATATATGTATAATAATATTAGACTGTATGCTTGATAATTGTTGTAATCTTTATTTTTCTTATATTGGAATTAATGATACTAAGGCAACACACTGTCCACGCAATGATATGTACCTCTTAAAATAAAAAATAAAAACTTTGCATATTAAAAAAAAGAAAGAAACCCCAGCTATTGGGACAAAAAAGCCAGCTAAAATTCTAAGTGGCTTCAGAATCAAGTATCCAAGATAATACTGGTAATAGTCTCACCTCTGTGATGATGAGGTGAAAGGGTACTATCATACCAGGTATAGTTGATGAAAATGGAAATTGGACTCTCTAACTAGGGCCCCTGTAGTTAAGGATAGTAGAAATGGGAGCTTAAGATGAAAGTTTCTGGCATCATATCTTCCACAGAAAATGCAGGGCAATCAAAGCCATGGTCACAAAATAAACAGAACTATGGACATAGCAGGAGCTGGTTTAAGAGGGGACGTGAAGAATCTTTGATTTATTTATTTTTTTTAAAACCTATACAATCCATGCCTTGTTGGATCATAGTTG
Organism: Oxyrhabdium leporinum; assembly: GCA_032468155.1. Classification (NCBI taxonomy): domain Eukaryota; kingdom Metazoa; phylum Chordata; class Lepidosauria; order Squamata; family Cyclocoridae; genus Oxyrhabdium; species Oxyrhabdium leporinum. The sequence continues at coordinate 3,307 of JANHFL010008683.1, forward strand.
CAGAGATATTTCCTTACCTAAACAGAGAAACAGAATGACCATGGACAGACAGAAAAATAGTAAAAGCAGGAGCAAATTCTGACTTTCTGCTAGCTTCTACAATGAGTTTCCTTGTGGAAATCTGGCATCCACCTGCCTGTCTTCCTCCTGTGACATTTAGGTCCTGAAAGGCTGCCTTCTCTGTAAGGAAACAACCCATTTAATCCATTTAAAATACATAGACCTCTTCAAAATCACTTATGAACCCCCCAATCCATGAAATAAGTAAAGGGGAGGAAGGAGACATCAATGTTTTTCAGTTGTGGCCCTGTACTGTGAGATGGCCTCCTCTCTGAAATTAGAATGGTGCCCTCATTACTGGCTTTCTGGAATTTTTTAAAGACTGAACTGCTCCAGCAGTATTTGAAGAATAAGAACTATACCATTTATTGCTTATTTATGCTACCTGCATTTTATATTATCATTTTATCTTTCTTCTATTGTCCTCCAGTACTGTTGTGTGTTATAACACAGTGTCATTTAAAGTCCAGCAGTTTAAATACAATACAAATATATACTGTATATATACATAAATAAATGTATTTAATGTATACAACTAAATTGAAATAAACAATAAAAAGCCCTGGCAATCATGGGATCCTTAAAGCCTCAAAGATCTGATGAAATAAAAATATTCACCAACCTTTTAGTAGTAAAAAGCTACTGCTTTTAGGCAAGGAAATTCCCTATCAAATTGATGCTTAAAACTTTGACTGTTGAAAAATGAAGGCTTTCCTGATTTCTGTCCCTGTTTCTTAATCATTTTCTTACAAAGGCAGAGGTATTTAATACAAAGAACTGAGTTAAATAGAATTAAATGTGTAATTATTTATGAAAATTCATATTGTTAAATCTGTTCTGTAAAAGGATTAGTCATATTTCTGCTTTATTTCAGATGAGTCCTATAATTCCTTCGTAAGGTTGCTAAAACTCTTCACTTATAACCATTAACATGTATTGAAGAATTATACACATCTAATTCTTTTAAAATTAAGAGAATCTTTTCAGTATTACATAAAATCCATATATCAATCATGAAAGTTATTTTGGAAATCTTTAAAAAACTGAGAGCATGGGATTTAAACTCAATGTAGCTCATTGGAACTTTTGTGGCATAGTGTTGTCTTTTTAATTGATTCATTAAGTCATTAAAATCTATGAAAATAATCCAAATGTGGCATTAAAGTACATTAAATTGGACCTTTCTACAATGTGCTGGCAATAAGCAAATTTACATAGCATATCATCTTTAATGGCTATGCCCATTTAGTCATTCATTCTGAAAAGGTTTTGAAAAAAAAGGCCTTCACACCCTATAACGAACTCCAAAAATAAATTCAAGGTATTTTTTTATTTTGTTTCTTTTTTTCCTTTTGGAGAGAGAGTTGTCTTTGCTTTTTTTTTTTTTCATTCATTTTTATCTTAACTTTAAATAAAAAAAAATAAAAAAAATGAAGAACATTCTATAGTTTGAGGGTAACATTCAGAGAAAAACATTCAGAAAACAAACACTTTTATTTAGTTTTATTTTTGATTGAATAATAAATGGTTATATAATCTCAAAATGGCTACTTATCTTCTATTAGAAAGATCTGAATTCATATCAAATGACGAATAACCATCACTGCAATCTTTGAATAGTCATGTGCTCTTATTTTACCTTCTCTTATTGTACTCTCTAGTGCCTTCAATCATATCCAGTAGCAAAAATGATGACTCTAATTTTCACCTGTTCAGCTGCTGTAATTTTTCACAGTTTACACAGATTTTTCAATGTGTGTTTATTCATGTCACCCTGTGGCACTGTTTGGTCTGGGGAAAATGTTCAGCTGCTTAAATTCATTTTAAGATGATGTCAGAATGGCACAGTGAGTCAGCCTTCTGGGATGGTTCTTGCTGTTACCCTGAGGCACTGAAGCACCCACAGAAAAAAAAGAAAAGGAGTTCAGATTCAGAAGCAGATGACATGTAGAGAATTAAAAGACATTTGCAGTTAGAAATTTGCATCAGAATGAAGAGTAGTAATATCTGACATATTGAAGTTTATTGAAATCAAGCATCTGTTTTGGCACTCTATAATGAAATCTTTTATTGAACTGTATTTACAATAACACTTTTAGATTAAGTTTATTAATATTAAAGTTTATCAATTTGTCATGTGGGTTTTTAAACTGAACTTCTTGCCTGTTTTCAAGCAGGGGGTTTCCAGAACCTTCTTTATGTTATTAAAATTTAGATGTATAAGTATATTTGTAACTGAGGGTTGAATGAGGGGTCCTGGGTGCTCTCTGAGCTTGATTGTTTTCTTGTAGACATTTCAAAATCCCCTGATGATATTATCTACTTTGGGTAATGAAACATCTGCAAGAAAACACCAAATTCAGAGAGCACCAAGGACCCCTCAATATTAATATTCCAACATTGGGACTTCTCACTCTAGAAAGGAACCAGTTGGAAGAGAATATTTCAGTATTAGATTCTCCCCCTCTAACACCATGTCTTTTGTAATGCTTATATTAAAAATGGTTGCTGTTATTCAGTTTGTAGACAACTTTCTTAAACAACTATTAAGTGCAAAATAAAATATCTTTGCAAATGTATGATAGGAAGAAGCTTATTTGTTTAAGTTATGCATTAAGCGTTAAAAAAAATCCTGTGGAAAAAAATAAGACCAAAATGGAATTTACTGTCAATTGAAAATGTAATTATAATGATACAATCAACTATTCAACACATTTCAGGGGCAAATGTGAGCGACCTTTGGTCAATCAGCTACTGACCATGGAATGAATGAAAATGTCTTGTAGAGATAGATGACTGATTGGTTGCAATTCTTGGTATTTAAATTGAGTTCTCTAATCAAAATGAAAAAGCTGTCACTTCTTTTTCAGGTTTCAGAATCCATGGTAACGTTTGGCCTTTTACATTCATAATGTTAGTCTTTATGTTTGCATCCAAGTAGAGACACCTGGAGTAATGTTAACATTTACCAATTTTGTATTAATAGCTTCACGATATAAGAATCTCTGATGCGATAGCTGTTACTTTTGTTATTGCTACAGCTTTATTGTTTTCACTTTTATCTTCCTGCCTGGTAACCATGCAATGATTGACAAACTTTTTTGTCTGTTTAATTAACCAATATAATTCTTGGGAACTATGATTCAGTCTTTTGCTCAACAAAGCCTCTGAGAGAAAACAATAGTAAGTCTTTTAGTATGAATGCATGCCACCCATCACAGATGCATTAAGATATTCTAAACAATGAGGGGAAAAGCTGCCTGTAAAAGCACACAAAGAATGCCATAGAGACTCATACAGTGTGCATACCGCCAGGGACACACTGAGAGGTCCCTGGGACAAAGATGCCTTGCTATATTGAAGCTAGTCATCAGAGATTAATGCTCAGCCATTTGGTACAATAATTTTCTCATTCACAAGCTTTTAAACTATGTTGCTTACTATCGAAGATAGGTCTCTGAACTAAAATTGTTTGTTTAAACTTGACTGAATTTTAATTTGAGTTATAACACTACTTCATTTTGCTCAATAATTGTTGAATAAGCAAAAATGTAAAAATGAAGATAATATTGCTTTACAATCACAAGAATTTTGAAGATCTATAGGACACTCTCATGCTTTCCATATTTGCTTTAACAGACTACAGTATGTCCATTATTAAACATGGTATATTTTACCTGATGGTTTTTCAAACTGAAATCTCATAGTTATTTTAATATCTGTGACTTCATTCCTAGAACTTGGAGGGCAGTTTTGACACCATTATCCTCTGCTTGTAGCCCTCAGGTGGTTTGTCACCACAGGTTTGGGGTTCTGCTTTTCATATAAGCATGCACACATGTAAACAGAAAGAATACGTTGAAGAAAACTCAAATATCTGTACATTTTATTAGCTGCTAGAAGCACTGCATTTGGAATTACCAAATACTCTAGCCCACTAAATTAATTACCAATCCCATCCAAAAAGTTATTTTCACATATTATGAATAAACCCCCCAAAAACAAAGTTTGATCTCATGTTGACAGAAGATTTTCCTATTGTTTTGAGGATGGAAACATTCAGCAAAAATCTTGTAGTATATGCCCTACAATAGAGTTGCTTTAATTTCAAAAGTAGCAAAGAAAAACCATCTCAAATTCCTCCCAAATATATTATGGAACACTATAGAAAAGTTAAGCCGGGAAGGGGCTGTCTTCAGTTACAAGAAACTATTTTTACATTTTTCTCATTGATCTAGCATGCATGTTGATTTGTTGAAGTTGATAATAATTATTAAGGGATGTAGTTTCAACTTAATTCAGAATTCATATTTTCATATTTAATGGGCTATGTAGTTACCATAATATATAATTATATTTTTTGTTTCTGACATGATGGTTTTGTTTTAAAACCAGTACATAGAGGCAACTGCTATTAAAAATTATTTTCAAATGCTGTAAATATTGGTTGATTTATGTAATAGCAGCCAAGTTTAGCAAAGATTTCCACCAAAAATACAGAAATTAAACTTTTATAGTAGTATGTGTGCACATAGGTGTTACACTTTTGCTGCTAAAAACTCCAATATAATATGAATTCTTCTACTTCTTTAAACCTTTATATTCATCTTGTTTGTTTATTGACAGGTCCCACTTTTTGGTCCTTTGTTTAACGGAGCAATTGTGACTACAAAACTGTTGCCAAATCTTATACGGGCCACATGTATCAATGCCAGCAGAGCTGTGAAATCTCTTATAACTCTCTATCAGAGCTTGTATCCTTTTTCATTTGTTTCTATGTCAGAATTCAAAAATCCATCTATCTTTGGAGTACATGTGCTGAAAACCATGGTATATCTCAATCTCTTTAATAATAGCATTCATTTTTAGATTCATTCAAGTTTAAACCTACTAATACATTTAATGCATATAGAATGAAGAGTGCATAAACATAGCTGCATTCAAGATTACAAGGTTTCCTCAAAACTGGTAAGTTGATGTTGAAGAAAAATATGTATGTGATATGTGTAAGGGAAAAAAATTGGCAAAATTCTCAGTGCAGATTTCTATATGAATCACTTTGTTGACAATGTAACAGTTTCACTTTTTATTGTTTGTATATTTGGCATATATATAGTCTCTGGTTAAGAGTCAAAAGGCTCTTAACATCATTGGGAGTTTTTCAGTTTAGTATATTCCTGTTTGCATCCCCTAATAACTGATAATGACCCAGAATCTGGCATGGGCCTCTGAAAATCGGGTAGGAAGTCAAAGGCCTCCACACTAGTTTGTCCTGATACCTGTAAAACAAAAGTATTTCATTTGTCTTCCCTCCTTCGCCAAAAGGGGAGAAAATGTGTGCAGGAGATTGGACACTCCTGCTCAATCTTTCACTTCAAGGATGATGACACATCCATTGGTGCAGAGAACTGGAAAAGTTTGGATCCTAGGAGGAGGATAATGGTTTTGATGTGAAGCCTAATGGGGCACAACTCAGAATGACAGTGACTAAAATTCTTTCAAATGCTTATTTTAATCCCACTAAATAGAACTTTTTCATATTTTTATTTGAATTAAATAACCCAAGTGGAAGATGAAGAACATTATATATACATGATGCTTTGGGGTTCATTTGGTATCCAAGAAACTCAGTTTGGTCTGGTATCAGGTCATTAGGTAGCTGCTTGGGGGCTCATCTATTATTGCAGGGAATTTTCATAATTCATATTTGATTAATATATTGATCAAAACTTTTTATGAATAATCATATCTTGATGTCCAATTCATTATTTAAACATTGAAATATATTATCATAAATTCAAAGAATTTTTCCCAATAAATGGATCACTTGGAAATACACTGGACACTTTTTGGTTTAGAGTTTAGCTCAAACAGGAGAATAAGGATTCTTAGCCTAATTTCCTCCAATTCAATGAGCACATTTGGATCCATAGAACCTGATACCTTGCCTTGTGAAAAGCCATCATCTTGGTGATTTGATGTCTTCTTCCATATCAGGAAAAATAGCATATCACTGCTCTCTTCAAATCCAGTTATAATCATGCAGGATCTTGTATTTGTTCATCGTAGGTCACAAGTGGATGAAGATTACAGCTGGATGTGAAAATCTTTTAAATAATGAACTTTCCTCTGAAATAAAATGATCCAGATGTTTGGCTATAAGCTCTTAAAGGTAGCCAGGTCAGAAAACAGGACTCCATAAGAATGACTGGAACTTTATCAATATAAGCTACGGTTATGAAATTTTCAAAAGCCTAACAGTATATGAAAGTCTAACTCTCTCCTTCTTATACTCAAGAAAGTTAAAAGAAAGATTGCTTGAGTTTCTATTATTTTCTTCTTCTCCTGGATTTAATTTTTTTTTTCTAACAGCCTTGATTCGTTTCTCCAAGGGTATCATTGATTCTCTACATTGGCATATACAGTACATGAATTCCAGAAAATACCTAAACATTTGAGCCATTGGGTAAGCTGCAGAAACTATTAAAGATTATATATTGGAGCAATCTGCCATGATCAAATCATAGAAATGACTTGGAAGGAATCTTGAAAGTCATCTGGTTATCTTTAGTTAAGGAATTTACTAAACCATCCCTAGTGGTCACCCAGCCCACTTGAAAACATCCAGTGAGGATGAATTCATTGCTGGTGTAAAAAAAAACAAAAAACTTCTACCATCAGAGAATTCCTCCTAATATTCAGCTTTAATGTCCTTCTAATTTTTAATTCTAAATTTAATTTTAAACTTTTTAATTTCAGACTCTTAGAGCTTTGAATATCTTAAATTTCAACAAGGAACCAGCCTTCTTTTATACATGAAAACAATTTAGATATTTGTAAATTGCTATCGTGCCTCAATCTTCTAATATGCAGGTTAAACAGGCTTAGCTCTTTTAATCATTTCTCAAAGGGACTGATTTCTATGTCCCTTATTTATCCTGGTAGCTCTCTTCTGAACCTGCTCTACTTTCCCATGTCACTTTTAATTAGAACTAGATACAACTGTGTTGTAGCTGAGTACAGTTCGGCTGTTATCTCCCATGAGCTGGATGTTGTGCATCTGTTAATAAAGCACACAATTGCATTGATCTTTTTAGCTGCTGCATTGCATAGTGTGTTTCTATGAATAGCATTTCAAACTGTTAAAGCAGCCACAAGTTTTTCTGGATTCATGCCGGGAGCTTCAATAGTTCCACCTGACTCCTTACACATGCAAAGCCATTTCAGTACTTTCAGTTGTCTCAACATAATACATTCATATATAGCCATGTCACTTTGCTGGGAAAAATGTTAAATAACACAGGGCTAAGGATAGAGAACTGGGGAATTCACTCAGTACTTCATCCTCGTCAATGTAGAGCCATTTATAACATGAGTCTGATTATTCAAGCAATTGAAAATCCAGTGGACTACGCTATTTTCCAACCCTTTTATCCATGTTGTCCAAAAGGATACTATGAAAAATATAGTAATTTTATTGAGATTAAGGTATTTTATATCTACAGCTTTCTCTTAGTCTACCTAAATATTTATTCTGCCATAAAAGAGATACCATTGCTCCAGCATAGCTTCTTGACAGAGTTATGCTGGCTCCTGGTAACAGTTGCAGTCTTTTCTAAGTGTTTGCAGGCATTCTACTTGGTAACCTCTTTTAAAACTGGTCCATAATTTCCTGTGTTTTTTCTCTTCTCTCTTTTGGAATATTGAAAATATGCTCACTCTTCTGCAATTTTCTGGCACTTCATCTTATCTGTAAGTTTTTCTAAAGATTACCTAGTAATCATGTCAGCACCTTCAAAAACAGGATGTGATATGCCTGGCTGTAAAGAGATGAATTTGTTTAAACTTCCATTAAAGTCAGTTCTGAGTTGTCTTCCTTCAGACATATAGTATTTCTGTGAAGCCTTATGTCAATCATCAGGACAAAATAAACTCTAGTTTCTTGAACAAGGAAACATGAATGGGAAAAAAGTTATCACTTGCCCATCAAAGCAGAAAACCAGGAAGGAAACTATTTATAATATGGGGAACTGGGGAAGAGAGCCGTTCAGGAACTGAATATTAAATGGATCCTAAGTATTTCAAAGACTGCAAAAATATGGATCCCTTTGCCACAACAAAAAACAACATTTACTGTAATTCATATTTAGGTTCCCGAACTTAGAGGTTTTTACTAATACTACTCCGCAAAAATATAAGCAATCCTTTTCACCCAGGTACTGTATTTTTACTTAACAAAAAGAAAAACTTTACCAAAAAAAATGAGAATGAGATGATCTTTCTGGAATAGGCAACACTGGAAAAGGCCTTGAGTAAGCAATTCAACATAGGAAGAAGGGAAGTAAGTTTTCAACAGGGACTTGATAACGGGAGGCCTTCCAAGGTCCAATGTATGCAGGAAAAAATAAAGTACTGTCAGGCCCAAACTCGGAGACTAGACAGTGAGATCCACTGTCTTTAGGCAAAGGAGTTTAACCTTTTATTTGATTGCACCTAATGGACAGAATCTTGCCAAACTGTAGTGATAACCTCCTGGGTATATTCTGAGAGGTTCTAGGGTGTGGTTACATGAACTTCTTCCCCAGGTCCCCCTGATCTCTTCTGGGAAGGCTCTGAGTTGGTGGGGTTAGGTTGGTTCCCCTAGAATTTCAGGCTATTATAATAGATGGTCCGTGTAGACTTTTGTGCTTCAAGGATTGATTGAAATTCTAAAATATAAATTATATGGCAAAAATACATGAACATAGGGAGTCAATAAAAACTTAATCATCCTTTTGAGAATTGTAAAATTTTGCATTTACCTTTCCCATGCAGCAAATCGAAATGGCCTTAATGTTTCAGAATTATTAGCTTTATCTCACCAAAGGGAAAGAAATATAACTTGTCAGCCTAAAACTCTGAATGGTACTTATAAGCTACTAGGCTTAAGATTGCTCAGTCCTATCATACCAATCTCTGTAGTGTCTCGATAAGTATTATTGGAGGTTTAATAAATGGTGTGAAGAAGTACTGTCCTTCTTTTGGAGTGTGGTTTCTTTGTTGGAGTAGATCAATAGCTCAGCTGACTGTCACTTCCATCTGCCTGGCTTCTCACAGAAAGAACATTCTCTAGGCAGTAATCAATAGCTGTAATCTGTTCCAACCTGTAAATAACATGGGAAGCTTTCAGAACAGCATTAACATTGGGTTATTATTTATGACTGATGTAGGATTGCAAAGAATTAATACATTTCATAGATATTATAAAGAAATTAATATCCCTCAAAGATATGAAGCCGTTATTATATCTGTTAGTTGCTCTTATTTTAAGTTCTGTTCCATTTTGGACTTTGGAATCTCATGCAGCCGAATTATAAACTTTACAGAATTTATTTAGGCTTTTCTCCTTATTACATGTTCTTAATTGTGAAATTCTGAAATTATGGTACCATGTGCCCACAATATTTTGTTTCTAAATTTAAATTTAATTAAAGAAAAATGTGAGAAATTTTAAAAACAAGTAGGTTAGAGATGGGATTTTTTTTTCTTTTGAGGGCCTCATGCTGAAAGAGCAGTAGAATTTTTTAAGTGTTGTTGGATATATTAAAGTTTTTGTTCTGTTAGAATAATTCTCATTGTATATATACTATCTATATTTTTTTCTTTTTTCTATTTTTATACTCTGGGGGAAGATATTTTTCCAGAAACTCTTCCCCCAGAGTATAAAGAATATTCTACCACCATTCCCAAGAGGAGGTCTAGGAGAATAAGAGTATCCAACTATACAGCAAGATGGGCAGTACACAAGGAAGATGCCAGGGCTTGTGCCTGTGACCCAATATCACAGGCATTTACATCTTGTCATCTGTAGGGCACAATCCCTGGTCACTGCAAGATCATCTCAAGCAGTAATATCTATTTTCCCTAGCCTGGGATTATGGCTGATGCAGAATCATTTTGGGATCCTGCTTGTGTATTGCTCATTTGAATTGAATCTGAATTTGAAAGAGGACATATGCCTCCCTCTCCCAGTAAGGATAATGGCCAAATTGTGGACACAACTTGATCTTATTTCACATCAATCTAGCATTTAACTGCAGTAATTTGATGTCAGTGCTGCTGTTGTGTTGAAATAATTGGCCAAGAAAAGGAGATACAAACCAAATAGTCAAACTCTTGTCTCTGTAATGGCCTGTCCAACTTCTCACGTCATTATATTTCTTGACTTGTTACTACATCAATAGGTTTGCCTTAAATAGTATGCCATATTTCATAAGGTTGTTGAGGGGAAAATAGAAGGAGGAATGAGTATTATGTATTTTTGCTACTTTGAGTTATTTATTTAAAAAATAATATAAGCAATAAATAAATAAATAAATATCCTATCTCTGACACTCCTTTTCCAGGTTTGGCAGTTGCAACCAGATTTTATAGCTTATAATCATTCCTATCACATCCTTTCCTCATCTGTACCATCTCTTAGACACTCAGACACAGTGTCTGTCATAACCATTCTAGCATCTTCCTCTGTGTTTGTCTTCTTATCCTCACCCACTATCCCAATTACTTTTCCTTATTCCTGTTTCTCCCCCCAACTGTTCCTTCCTCACTGAAGTACAAGTGAGCCCAGGCTGCCCTCTCCCATTTTCCACAAGTAGGTCCCTTATCTTCATCATACTGTAACACTGTCCTCCAATCTCTAAGGAAGATTGGTACATACTTCTTATGTTGTTTAGCCAGGTCCTGTGATGTCAAAGCCCTCACATGTAACCTGTGACAGGAGTTCAGGGCTTGAAGCAGGCATGAATGACCCATGTTGATTCTCACGGCCTCAGTCCCATATTAACTGAGACTTCGCTCTACTTTCATCCTTCAACAATTTTCCTCCAAATTGTAGCAATAGCAATTTTTCCCAGCTCTCCTGTTAGTCCTCATCATTTTGCATGTTGTGACTTAAAGTTTGGTATCAGTCTTTTCATCCTCATCTAACTCATTCTCTTTACTCTTACAAGTCTGTCAGCATCTCTACCACCTGTGGACATCTTCCACTCCTTCTGTTTATATTCTCTTTCCCTCTTTTGCTTACATCTATTTCATCTCAAACATTCTTCCCATTCATTTCCATGCAATCTCTATCAATTCATCTCAGCTATCTAATCCAGCCCAGTGCTGCTTTAGCTGAATCAATTGCCTGGATTCTTTCTCTGGATGACTAAGAGGTACAAACTGTTAATGTGCTCAAAGGATAATGGCAGAGGAAAAAATTTATTTTCTTCTTGAAAGGTAGAAAAATGTGGTCTTCCAGATAGTGAGGCTGCTTTCATTATTGGCAAAAAAAGAAAATACTGCACTCAAGGGAATCAGCCACATGATTAGAATTATGTATAATTTGCTTCTCAATTTCAGTTTAGAAATCTTTCAGCTTTAGAAATCTGTTGCTATGAGCAATCTGAAAAGTTTATGCCAAGTTGTCAAGCTTCCATGAGAATATTTTTCTGTAATATTTTCAGAGTAATTTTTAACTATGCTAATAAGATCCTAAAAAAGAGGGCTGTAGAGTGTAGCAGTTGGAGCCAGAATTGGATGTCGCTGTAGACATCGCTGCCCATCACTGTTCATGATGACCTCCGTGCCCACTCCTGTTGCATGTAGAACTTTGGGGCATCCAGATATTCCGTGAAATTTTGCAACAGTGTATCAACTATCCAGTTTTACAGTTAGGCACCAAAACTTTGTCATTCCTTTCAGCAAGAACAGCAGCCCGTTTGGAACTCCACTTGTGCAAGCATTGAGCGTGTGCACTCACGCACACAGTTTCATTTGTGTAAGTGTCTACCACTCACACAGAACCATCTCCTCTTCCTCTCCCTCAGGCTACCAAGCCGGAAAGATTGGGGACCGCTTGTTTAGACCCAGGAAAAGAAAATCTAGGTCCAGTAGTAGAACTCTCCCCAGTAAGTGACATTGTCTTCCCCTGATGTTAAGGCATTTTTATTGTGGCTGTATGTGGACCTTCATGTCGAAGCACAAATCTTTTCAGAAAAGAAATTATTCATGTTTTTAAATTATTTTCTTGTGCTGCTTCAGTGCCATTTTGGTGTTTTTATAATCTTTAGAAATGTTGATAATTCTACCCAATTAGGAATTATATGGTGAACAGTCAATGCTTTAGCATGAAACAAATTAGGTTTGTTTATATAACGATTACAGTCAAAACAAGCTAATTTAGAATGGGGCAAGGGGTCTTGGAATTACTAAAAGTTTGTTAAACAGTCCCTTTTTTCCACTTCCAGGGTCATGTTGAGGGCAGAGCTTCAGCAGATGGAAAATCTCAACCTCACCCCTCAAATGCCCATTTTTTGTTGCTACTTCTGTTGAATACAGATGGAAGAGCAGCAAAGGCAGCAGGGCATGGATGCTCATAATAGAGAGGATTATGAGGGAAGTGCCTAGTACCCAATGAGTCTTTGCACCAGGGGAATGTTGGCAAGGCTTCATGACATTACAACCCCCCTTTCCCCATTAATCAGTCAGGCACTATTAGTTAGAGCTTGGCTGCTATAGTCAGTCATGTTGGAGATGCATTCCTGCCAGGCTATAGCAGTCAGTTATGTAATAGTGAGGCTTGTTTTTTTCAACTACACTTTTCCCCTTAAAAGACCAGTAGGCAAAATGGAATAAATATTGGGCTTCAGTGTCCCTACAGCAGAGCGTATCCATGTACTGCCAGGTTGCTCCATCATGCCCTCCCCAACATTCTTGAAGATAGGAAGGGGTCCTGGCATTTTCTATTTGCTTCCAGGCCTCCACTCAGGTGTTCCTGCTACAAGCTGAATGTAATGCTTTCCAGCCTGTGTCACCTAAACATTGCTGTCTATTTTGGCTGCTGTTCTTTTCTTTATTGTACATCCCTGCACTTTCAGCTACTGTTTGGGGACAAGAATGCTCCCTCACCCCATTTTCCCAGTGTTTATTCAAAAAGGTCTGTTGCAACTCCTCTTTCTCAATAGCAATGCCATATAGAATGCAGGGGCAGTTGCTTGCCATATACAATGTCCCTGGCTTGAAATATACTATTCTTGTATTGTATTGTGTTTTTGAATTAATATTTTTTCTGTCTCTGAGCCACTAGTTTTTCTATTGGGAACTGCAGTTCAAAATTCTTCCACCTCAAATGATTGAGAAAACACTGGTGGACTTATTTTTAAAAAGCAGGTAGCTCACACGCACATATACACACATTCACAGGAACATATATAAAGGAAGTAGTTATCCTTTGGTTTTTATGAAGTTAATAATAGTTAAGAATTTATCTTGCTGTTCCAAATGATTAATCATATTAATTATATATAGCCAGGTACATAAATGTATTTTGAATTGCATTCCTACTTGTAGTAGCAGGCATTCCTATTTTAGTGTCATGTTGATATTTACTTAAGCTAAGGTACAATAGTGTTGGTTCTGTGATGTTGAAAATAAATTATGTTCTTCAGTTGAAAAAGTACCTTCCTATTTTTAGAGGAAAGTGCAACTAAATAAATCTAAAGATGCCTTGAAATCTAAGAAAATCTCAGATGCCCTGAGAATCTTCATTAATAATTACCTGTTTTATAACTATATGAACTAATGCTTTAATCAGAATGAAATAGTATGTTTTCAAAAAGAAAGAAATCCAAATGATATGTTACATGAACGAGTAACATAAAATGAATGTGACTTTTCCCCTTTTGAGGCTAGCACTGTGGTTTAGCTCATACATTCTCATTAACATTCTAGTTCAGTATTGCCATTGCTTCTTCCTAGCTTACCAGCTGTTCCTGCTGCTAGTTACAATGTCTGATGTGTTCAGATCACTGGGTTCCTGTACTCACTACAGAGAAGAGACAGTCTTTCCATTGGGGATATCCACGTGTCTGCCTGTCAGCAACAGCACCGAATAAAGTAATAGGTCCTCGCATGACATATGGTGTCTGGGTTCATACAAGATGCAAAACTATTCTAGCACTAATGCACAATGACTCATAGCATTGCTAATTTTTCAAACAAAAGCCCTCTTCCACACCCACACTTTTAGCTCCTCGGGGAGAAAATCTTTTGCTTCAGTCACAGATCTTTGGAAATCTAAAGAATAACTTCTTAGACAAAATGTGGATTAAAATGTATGAGAAATATTTTACCGTACCATAAATTTCATTGAATGGAATAATATATTAAAAATGAAAATACATTCGTTAAAAATCTGGTTTTAAACAATATAGTTAGACTTGGGTAATTAGTTGAATGCTTGTATATTGCAGCCTTATCCTTATCTAAAATGATTCTGTTCTGATTAATAGGAAGAGGCTTTGCAAACTTCCGATACAAAGTAATGAAGAACTAATTTGGATTTGAAAAGTCAGTGTTGGTTAAAACAGCCTTCAGATCAATATGTGAATCTATACTAAAATCCTTGTTTTTACGTCAGCAGTAGTTCAAGTACTCTGCCACTGAAAAATGCATCTGAACAATGGGGAATACACAAAAGCATAATCAATATGAAACATGAAATGAAAAATCTTGTCATTATCAATAGTTGCAAAACCAGAACGTTAGGTTCTTGTTTCAGTTATAAGATGGGTGCCTAGCCCTTTTAAGCCAACGCTAGGTTGTTCAGTCTTAATGTGACATCAGCATTCAAAAATAACCAGTTCTAGAATAAAATTGTTTTAGTGCAGATTAGCAAATAGACAATACATTTAGAAAGTACTAACTCCTTGCAGTCAGTCAAGTGCTTCCAAATAGTGTAGAAGAAAACCATGAAAATCTTAAGCTTGTGCCATTTATCGTATTTTGCCATCATTGCTCAATATCTATTCTTAAAACAAACCATTTTATCATTAACATAAATATACAACATAAACAATACAGATAGTCCTTGCTTAACAATGGTAATTGAGACCAGAATTTCTGTGGTTAAGCAATCCGGTCATAAAGCACTAAATCTCGTGATCACATCACTTAGTGATAGCAGTCCTTGTCATTAAGTGTGGACCTTCTTGCAACTTCCAACAAGCAGTCAGTAGGGAAGCTGGCAGAAAGTTGCAAGCCCCAGGAGCCCGCAAGCAGGCTGATGACAGCTAAATGGCTGCTGCGACATCGGTACAGTGAAGCCAGGAGTGGCTGCTGCCAAGTGAAGGAGGGTGCGCAGGTGGCTGCTGCAGGTAGAAAGGTCCTGTGGTATGTGTGCTGATCTTGTACTCTGTAGCTGAGCTGTGGAGCTGCTCAAGAGAAAAGGCTGCAGGAGTGTGACTTAACAGCACACTTGCCATCTTCCCTGCCGTTTTCTCCATTGACTTTGATTGTGGGAAGCTGGCAGGGAAAGTCACAAATGGCAAACTTTTGATAATGGGATCCTGCAACCATTGTTAATACATCTGTTTGCCAAACTCCGAGACTGGGACTGCTGGGATGACTGGAGCTCCTGAGGACTGACGGTCATAAGTACCACTCATTAAGCGCCTTCAGAAGTTTGAACAGTTGCTGAATGAATGGTCTTTAACTGAGGACTACATATAAGCAAATTAATTCAAAATGCATAGTTTAACTATATATCTGAAATATGACTCGGATGTTTTATTTTATTTTTCATATAACTAGCCCTAAACACAGAGAGAAAGAGTTTGTAAAGGCTTACCTCAAAAGAATTGCCAAAGAAGGAGGGCAAAGGCACCTCAAAGCCTTGGGCTAGGTACGTATTTTAGGAAGGACAAGCAGCACTGCCTGCATTTTGGTGTTTTGAAGTGGTGATACAGAGGCAGCTTAACAGGTTTTTTTTACTGGGGATATGCATATTAATTCCTGAGACAGAATAGAGAATGGACATAGTTTAGAGAGGAGAAAAAAATTTAAAGAGTGGAGGACATATAAATAAAAATAATATTTAATGTAATTTTGTTATGTTTAAACATTAAAGATAAAATCTAATACTATGTTTCCAGTAATGGGAAAGGTTAAATTGACAGAAAGGAGGGGGCAGTGCCCCTTACCTCCTTGCCACACACACTTGCACTTTCAGTATTGAGAATGCACAGGGTGGAAGAAAAGAAAGACAACAACCAGCGTTAGTGGAAATCCGTTAATGCAATGTTGAATTCCAATCATAAGGCCCAACATAATGTGGTATTAAGACAATGTATGTCTCATTCATGTAAAGTAGCAAACCAAGCTCTACTTTAAAACCATGTTGCTTAATGGCTGGAATAAAGAAATGCAGGACTGTTCTGACATTAGACATTCAAGGCTGTGGCTTATAGAATAATTTTTAAAAACTATATTAACCCTTCACAAACAGCACATACCATAGTACTATAACACTTAAAAAAAAACTTGCTGTAAAGTTATTTTTTAGTTTTTGATTATGTATTCTGTTCTCTGAACTCTAAAAATAGAATTGGAAACTATATTGGAAATTTGTGTAGCTCCCACCCTGATTGTGTTCCAGAAGGCCTTAAACGCCTGGCTGTTTCCCCAGCATTGAGCTGCAGTGGTTGGAGCCCATGTGGAGTGTATTTTGTGTGTGGTTGCCAGTCACCATTTTGTTCCGAATGTGTTTTATTTATATTTATTTCTTTTGTCGTTGATAATTCATATTGTGTTTTTATTTTTGTTACGTGGTAAGCTACCCAGACTTGTCTTAAATCAGATGGCACCTAAATTGAATACATTAAATTTTATTGCATACAATTTTTCAAAATTATATTTTTTAAATAGAAAGTAACTGGACCTACCTGTCTTCAATGAGGTGATTATCATTAGTCATATTTGTCATTCACATTATTTCCAGATATCAAAACCTTTTATTAAAGCAGATTAGTTCAAATTGAGTGTATCTAAACATATACCAGAATACAAAAGAGTAAAAGTGATAATTGACTGATACTGGCCTTTTTAGACCTATGACTGAAACATAATCTTTTAAGAAGTCAGATGACAGTGCCATTACTAGCCAGCATATTCAGTATGTTTAATGCTGATTAAAAATTTGACAGTCTGTTCATTTCTGCAGGTGGATTCAGGTTATGGACAAAATAATGGGAGAGGGGAAATGCAAGAATTGATCCATGTACATGAAGTGAAAGAAATTGTGCAAATATCCTCAGTCTTTTTTCCCAGGGGTAAAGATGGGTTGTTTAATTCCTAATTAGAGTTTCCAGTGCCTGTTGTTCTTCGTGTTTCCATGCTTGACATGTTACCATTATTATTCAGTCTATCTTACTGGTATCTCTAATTGTGATTGATATGTAATCATTCATTTTATTGAGCTTGTTAAAATCTGCAAACTCTGAACAACTTAACATAATTAGATCCCAAATAACTATTCCATCTGTTCCACGAGCAGTTTAATTAACGAATTCTTAAATGTTCCTGAGCACTGTAAAAGGAATATATTTTTTTTCAACTGTTAAACAGAACCTGATTGTGAACATTTGTACATTTGTGTTTTTAATTCTTACAGTCATATTTTGCTGCACATCCTACTGAAAAAGCAATCCTACTGGAGTCTTTCTAGCATGAACCCACCAATGTAAATTCTTATACATTTTTATTTTTGTCTTTATGATAATTTAACATTGAGTGCAATAAGTTGTCATTACTAAGAAAGAGAGGCATGAACGAAAATTGAAATATATGATTACTGTCAGAGAATTGTTCTGATCCATACTGAAGATTTTTAAAGTTCAAAATTTATATACATTTTTCCTTTTATATCTTGATAGTCTCTTTCCAAAAGAGAAAGAGGATATTAATCTTGTTTATGGTTAACTGACTAGACAGTAGAAAAATGAGGATGATATAGTAAAGTTGCATCATGTTAAAAAATAGACTATTCAATATGTTATACCTTTTAAAAATTACAAACAAATTATGTAGGTATATGTTATCTCACCAATTTCTACAAACTCATAATTCTCCAAGTATCTTTTCCATGATTGAGGGTTTGTACCATTTTAACATTATTCAGAGTTGAACCTTTAACAGGCTTTGTAGTAGTTTTTCAGATGGAGGGAAGTGTGTGGTATCATCTTGGAGAAAATTCACACCTGGTTTTCCATTTCATTTAATTCTCTGGAGAAGATAAACTACTTTCTGAAATTATTAATTCATTAGATGTAGGTCAATATTAGTGAAATTAATCTTGGCAATGATAGATTAATATAATTCTGGAGCATTATTATTATGTTTATGTCTGTTTGTTCTAATTGTAGATAACACTTCCTCTCTAGCACATAGTAGAACTACAAATTGGCTTAAAGACGTCGCCGACTAGCCAATGCCTAATCTATCAAGATCCATACAGTTAAACCCTTTCTGTTTCATTTTACCACCCTTTATTAGCAAGAGTTGAAGTAGCTGCCCCCCAACCTAGAGCCCTCCAGACATGTGGATTTCAACTTCCAGAATTTCCTTGCCAGAATGGGCATTACTGAAAATTATGGGAGTTGAAGTTTATAGGCAATCACCTGAATGACACCCAGCTTTGGGGAAAACTGGTCGAAGGATCAGGTAATAGTTCTGACCACCAACCCCAGCATCTTGTCCATTCTTTAGGCTGCATTAACTGTTCCAAAGTCAAATCTAGTAGTATCTCCATGATCTCCACATGTTCTGTATGAACTGCGCCAATTGATTTGGTGTGAATGTAAGCATTCTGTCTATTGCATTTTTAATTAAGGGGACAGCTGAGATTGCTTTTGGATTAACCTAATCTTGATTACGTATCCACCATTAAAGAAAGCACTACTGGGCAGTTCACTGAGCATGCAGTAATACTATAGAAGTCAGCCCTCTTAAGTACTTCCACTACCATGTGGCAGATATGATTATGCACTCCCACTTCTGCTCAGATGTATTTGCTGCATGATTTATGCCATCTGTACTCTAATCATCTATCAGTTTGCTTCACTGCACATATCTTCTCAAAAATAGGAAGCATTCTGGGCTCCCTCTGGCCAGAAATGGCACTCCAGAACAATAGTGACCAATAATCCCTTTCATCTTCCTGTTCCTTTGTGTGACAATGATCTTGAGAGAACTCTGCTCAATTCAGTATTCTGCTGATATGTCCTACTGGGTCTACATCTGGTGATTTTTTACTAATTCTCTCCCCATACCTCTTTTTTCAAAAACTACAAGTCACATACCAGTTAATTGATGGCACAATCTTGGGATTCATCTGTTGTATTGATTCTTATCCTAACCATTTCATTGGCTCTTAAATGTCATTAAGAAACAATACCTCGCACTATCTAAGATGGCTTCCATTGGATGAAAACCTAAAGACATAGGTTGCCTTTATATCATAACTTGGCTAACCCTGCCTCTAATAAAACAGACAAAATCCTTATGATAAACATAATGCCAAGATGTAGTGGAATAGAAGACAAAATGTTGGAGAAGGTCCTAAAAATATCAAGATCTGAAAATAGAAATTGAAAGATTATGGCATAAACCAGCCATGGTGGTCCCAATGGTTATCAACACATTGGGTGCCATATCCAGAAATCTTGGATGGCACCTAGAAAATATTCGTATTGGCAAAATTTCCACCTGTTAGTTCACAGTATTTGAATCCACACATATACTATGCCAATATGTTATAAAAGTCCTAGGTTCCTGGGAAGAGAGCCAGTTTTGCATAATGGTTAAAGTGCTGGCTGAGAAACATGAAGACTAAATTATAGGCCCACTTTAAGCCTGAAAGGCTGCAAGGTGACTTTGGGTCACTCTCTCTCTCTCAGTCCAAGCACTTGACAGGATTGTTATGGGCACAATGGGAGGAAGAAGATATTAGGTATTAGGTTTGTCACTTTGAGCTACTTATAAAGAAATAAAGGTGGGATAAAAATCAAATAAATAAATGACAATGTATATGAAGGCCAACACCAGCTAATGAACTGACAGTGGTGACTTCACATTTTTGTGTATAATAAATTATACAATTATGTATGTTGACTCTTGATTCCCTAAAAACACCATCCAATAGTATGCATCATAGGAACTAGGCCTTATTTTTCCTACTGACCAAAAATAATAGGCTTTCAATCTTCAGAATTTGTATATAAAGATGAATACAATATTCTGTAGCTACATTCTGCAGTCAGCATTATCTCTATAATGATTAATAATACAACCAAGTATTGTATTCTCTCGGGATTTAATTGGAAAATACTTACTGTAATACAGATAAAGAAACACTATTTTAAATATCTGTGTGTGTGTGTGTATAATTTATATATTTATGCAGTCAGTGTTGGTTAATTACATAAATACTATATTTAGAGAGTGCTTCTATATCTGACTCTGTCTTTGGAGTTCCTCATAGCAGCAGTGACAGTACCATGTTTCTCAGAAAACACGGCCCACCCCAATAATAAGCCCAACCCTACTTTTTAGGGGGTGGGCCTAATATTGCCCCTACCCCAAAAATAAGCCTGGGGCGTGGGGGTGGATACAGGGAGGGAACTCTGGCTGCAGCTGCAGCCCACTAGCCCCTTGGGGCAGTGTTTGCCAAAAAGCCTCCATTCTGAATGCTGAAGTTTCGGAATGGAGGCTTTTTGGTGAATGGGAGGAAAATGGGGAGGGGGACTTTCCTGCCTGCCATCCTTCCCTCTGTCCATGCTGAGCTTGAGGAATAGATGACAGGTGGGAAAATCCCCCTCCCCATTTTCCTCCCATTCACCAAAAAGCCTCCATTCCGAAACTTCTGCTCGCATGCCTCACCCCCATCCTCTGTTTTGCTGTCAAAGTCTTCTGGAAAGCATCTGTACCTGTGAAATGGGCTCTGGATGGACGCGCACGGCACCCCCGGCCTTCGTTTCGCTGCCAGAGCCTTCTGGAAAGACCACTGCAGCCGATAATAGAGTGCCAGATTGATCCGGAGCTGTGTTATTGGCTGCAGATGCCTTCTGGCAGGCATCTGAAGGCCGGGGTGATGTGTGTAAGTGATGGCAAGCAGCCGCAGAAGAAGAGGGGCCAGCAGCAGGCTCCTGCTGGGGTGAGGCTGTCGGTGCCACCGCCACGAGGTGAGTGTGCCTGCAATTCGCGTTACTGTGAGAGGCAGCACATTGCAAAGAAGAACAAAGCGAAGTGGTGGGAGGGTGGAGTACGAAGCAAGGCAGGGGGTGCAGAGCTGCCCCATGTGCTCCTCACCAGCTTACCTAAAGACCCTTCAGCCAGGCCAATATAATTTAAAAAATAAGAAAATGTAACAATTTATAAAAGCATTAAATCAACCATGAGTGAAATAAAAAGATTAATACCCCAAATAAATATGTTATTTTCCTATGCTTATCTAAAAAGCGTTGTATGAGCAAATCACAGGACAATAATTTTCTGGGAAATGACTAGTCATACTATGGGCAGGAGGGATTCTGTGTTTACAATCAGTGTACAATAATCAGTCCTGGCAACACAGAAAGGAAATCTATTGCTGAGCTTTTGATTCCATGAATTAGAGCTATTGTAATCTGCAGTTTTAATACGTGTGTCTGTGCGTGTGCGTGTGCGTGTGCATGTGTGTCTTTCTGTCTTTAACTATGCCAGAGTTTTGCATATTTTTATTAAGGAAACTGAAAATTCTGATACATGTTTGCAATTAAATACTTCTTAATTTGGGTTATTTGCAAGTTGTGGTCTTAGTTAATTGTATGAAAGTTGTAAGACTCTGCACTTCCTTTATTTTGGCAAAGATTCCCTTGTATTCATAGTTGTATCAGAAGTCTTTCCATTCATGAATAGGTTGTCAAAAAAGATTAAAGTGTATTCCATTTCTTATTTTTATAGACAAGTGCCTTTGATGTGATAATGTTCACTTTCACTCTTTCCGTTGACAACTGCCCATCGTTGTTTTGATCTGAAGATTGTGTCTCCATATAGAAATGTTGCTCTAGTTTTAATAGTTCTTGCTTGAGCTTGGCAAAATATGAATGTGTGATCCTAGTTAATCTTTGAATATATTAGCACTAAATAATAGCCAGAACATAAAAGTACAGATCAAAGAACATCCTCAATAGGGATGTTGTTGGAAGCAATGCTGCCTCAGTTTTGAAATGTCAAGAAAATTGAAAATGTTATAAATTACAACATACGTTTCTTTATACTGTAAATTTTGAATGATTACATTATATTACAAAAAAAACCTATATAGCTTTTTAAAGCTCAGGTTGCTTATTTCCATCTTAAGCTAATCAGAGTGTCACAAAACAATGTGCAAATGTTTGAATTACTTTCAAAGAATGAGATGGATGAGATAAGCTAAGGAGGGGGTGGTTGATATTGAAGCCATGCGATTTGCATTTTGTCATTTCTAGAATGAAATGTGAAAGTGGAAGCCAGCTTTGTTCTGGTGGTTTTTATCTAATACCGATGGGGGTAAAGCCAGTGGCTATCCAAGTCTTTTCAAATAAAATAAATAATCTGCCACATAATATATATCCAACTAGACCTGTTGCTTTTTTATCTCACTTTAGCCTATTAGTCTAACCCTTATTTCCTTTTTCTGACTCCTCCTGTGTCACCTGGTGAACATGGAGGAATCTTTACTCCTCCCACCCCCCCATTTCATCCTTAACAGAAATGTTCCATGTCCAGCTGCTTTTCCTTTCTATCAAGCAAGCGTAACACAATGGTGATTGCTCTGATAAAGTGAAAACAGCTGACAGTTTCCCAAAGGAAAATGGTGGATGTTCCGAAGACACCTATTCTATAATGAGGTGTTTCTCAAGTTGCTATTTCTAAACCTCAGATTTATATAATTAGTAATTTAAATGCCAATCAGTCCAACTTGGAACTTCAGTAACATAGTGTACTTATTTATTATATTTGTATCTAGCATCTTCTTGGGAAACAAAAGCTCTCCATTTCCATCTTCACAACAGCCCTCTGAAGTATACTGGCTTAATAGTAACAATTGTCCTAAAGCATTTGGTGAAAGATGGGAGGATTCCTGTAGTTCATCCTGGACAGTGATGCCTTTTTTGTCAGGCCTCCTTCCACGTGGCCTTCTTATTGTTATGGTTGTCTTCGTGTCTTTCAGTGATTTATGTGTTTGTGTGTTTATGAGGGTGGGGGAGAAGAAAGTGAGTCTGTGCAAGAGAGAATTGCTATGTGCGTGGCTTATCTTTTGTGTATTAATTTTCTGGATAAAACATATGGCTTTTATTCCAACAAAACAAGAATAAGTACTGTTACAACAATGACAAGTGGTTGTTGTTTTTTGCACAATTGCACATAAACTATCATCCTTGCCTGCTATATAAACTAAGATCATGTTGACCAGGCTATAGATAATACAGCACATAACATCTTACCAATGTGCTTCATGCTAGGAAATTAATTCAGAAAAACCTTGTTAAACCCAAACCAAAATTATTTTTGTACTATTTTCAGAAAGTTTTGATGTATGTCAAATATGAATAAAAGATATAGCAGCAATTCTCATATAATTTGTAAGGTTACAGGCAGCCAATGCATAGTAGTCAAATGTATGTTTATTTTAAATAGTTTAATTTTTCGTTTTGCATGGAGAGAGAGGGGGAAGTAACCTAAAAGGAAGCCCCATGCCAATCATCAATCTATAAGGGGCCAATATTTCTGGTGGTGGATAAGCTCTCTTGCCCCAGACGTTTTGGCTGGAGAGAGTTTCTGTTTATAATTTTTATTGGAATTTTGATATAAAGAAGTGACTTCCAACCTTCATTATAACAAGTATAGACAAGGTTAGTAACTCTTCAGCCTGTATAAGGTTGTTCATCCCACATTCCCATCACTTATCCATAAGCAAATCCATAAACCATTAACTTTTCAAATCTGATTATGGTAAGGATTGGGTACATTGTGATAATCATTTATACCTATTAGCAATTGTAGTATCAAATGAGTAGTTTAAAGCAGAGGTCACCAACTGATGGTCTGTGAGAAAATTTTGGTGGTCTGCAGTGCACTCGGGTGGAGGAGCTGCTCCAAGATGATCAATGCGCCAGTCCTGTGACTAGAGCTCTGGAATGTGGGACCAGCCAGGCAGCTCATGGTGGGGCTGGAAATCTCTGCCGTAAAGGGAGGTACGTGCAACTTGCAACTTTGCAGGTGTTGCAACGTGCAAGGAGTAGTGCAGCTCTCACCAGCCGGAACGAGGTAACGGTGCTGTTGTTGCAAGAGGGGGTGGAGGTGCAGGTGCAGATGGGCCGAAGCAATGGGTGTCAGCAACCTGCGGCTCTTTCGTCCCCCTGCTGTGGTTTCGTGTCAGCTGAACCCACCACTGGCTGGTCCCACCTCTCACCCTCCCCTCCCAGTCACTCCGCACCTGGCCTGAGAAGGGAAGGGTGGGGGATGGAGACTCGCTCCATATTCCAGTGCGGGAGCAAAGCTTCATCTCTTGCTGGGTCTCACAGGCATTTCTTCCGGCCCTTGTTGGTGCTGTGCAACTGGGAGACTCACGACTTCCTCTCCACCCCAAGAAACTGGCTGGACTGGCTGAGAGATATAAGAGAGAGATGAGGGAGAAAGAGATGAGAGAGAAAGAAAGAGATGAGAGAGAGAGAGATACAGAGATGAGAGAAAGATATACAGAGATGAGAGAAACAGAAAGAGATACAGAGAGAGATGAGAGAAAGATAGGGAGGAGAGAGATACAAAGAGATGAGAGAGATACAGAGAGAAATCAGAGAGAAAGAGATGAGAGAGAAAGGAGAGAGATACAGAGATGAGAGAGATACAGAGAGATGAGAGAGAAAGATACAGAGATGAGAGAAAGAAAAATACAGAGATGAGAGAAAGATATACAGAGATGAGAGAAACAGAAAGAGATACAGAGAGATGAGAGATACAGAGAGAAATGAGAGAGAGAGAGGAGAGAGATACAGCGAGATGAGAGAGAAAGATAGAGAGATGAGAAAGATGAGAGAAAGACAGATACAGAGAGATGAGAGAAAAAGAGATACAGAGATGAGAGAAAGAAATACAGAGAGAGATGAGAGAGAGAAAGAGATACAGAGAGAGAGAGAGAGAGGGGGAGAGAGAGAGATCCCAGTGTTTTGTTTTCTGTGGGAAACTGATCCAAATTGCTCTTTGAGTGTTTAAGGTTGTAGAAACAGGTGGCCAAGCTAAGTGCCTGAAGGACCCCATCCCGTCACTGGGAGTCCAGGTGCTTCAGTGAGTGGCGCGCTGGATTCATATTAGTGGTCTGCGGGATCTAAAACTATGAATTTAGTGGTCCCTGAGGGCTAAAAGGTTGGTGACACCTGGTTTAAAGTATTCAATAATGTATAAAAGTTAACATGAAACATTCTTGGGGAATTTGTTATGTTGAATATGAGTAGCAGATATAATTAAAATGCAACTACAGGCAAAAAAGCCATTAAATGTGAGAGTATAGGTGTTCTCCTAGGCCTCACTGAATGTTACAGGGAAGTAAACATGCTACTTTTGCATTCTTTTATTTTCTATTGTAGAGTAGAAGTGGGTTTCCGACATTCAAATAAAAAGTGCAACCATTTCTAAAATATTTTTCCTCTACTCCTTAGTTGCTATTCTTAGGTGTAATAATTCATCTATTATCTGAAAACAGATGAAAGTGCTTCATATATTAAAGCTATGCCCTTAAGTAGTTCCTGGCACATCTATGCCCTGGCAAAATCAAGGGGTTGTTGTTGTTGTTTTTTGGGGGGGGATGTCTATATAGCATCATGGGCATCTGCAGAGGCAAGTGACAAAACGTCATGATGTAATGCTGCAAATAAAGCAAATTACAGATTAGTTGAAAGTGTGACTTCAGCACTAACTCTTCAGCATCTCAATCTATTGACTATAAGGGCAGTATGGTATAGATCAAAGGTTAGGGGCTTAATCTGTGTCTGCTTGTTGTCAGTGAGATTACTAATCTCAGGTCACTATTTCTGCCTCTATTCCCAAGCATGCAATTCTGTGGTCTGACATATACCTTATTTGGGAGAAGTTTAGAATTATTTACTTAGGGACAAATGTGTAAGACTGGAATTGTGAATACTTTTTCTTTGCCCTTACTAGCTTTGTGCAAGGCTGAACAGTGAAATGATGTGACAAAAACCGCTCTTATGAGATACAACAAGGGACTCAATTCATTTTATCATTCTGATTTGGTTATTTTTAAAAACAGTATTAAACTTGTGTTATGGCAGAAAGAGGTTGATCTGTTGGGCAGCAGATTTCATACCAACATCATTTCCTGTGAACTCAAAGACAGACGGTGTCCACCTTAGTCCATTTTAATTGTTTTCAAAAGAGTTTGTTCATGTTCCATAACACCCTTTAGTTCCAGTAAAGTTAAAAAAACTCAAGCACTTCATATACTCATAGATCAAAAGTTTCCTATAAGATAGCCATCATACAGTATGTCTTAGAACTGAGCTTCAAAGTCTTGTTTTGCATTGAAATGCAAACAAAACAGATTTTTCTCACATGAGGGGATGTCTAATTAATTTCAAAATCTTTAAATCTCTAAATCAGTTTCACAGAGCCTTAGCATTTAAACTGTTTGGAAATAACACTAAAGTCATTCCTTTGCTGTATATTGCAAAAAGTTACCTCAAAACACCTTACAAAACTGAAAAGACATCGTTTTCTTATTTTAAATGGACTGAAGGGAACCACATCCAGTGATTTGTAGGCTTCTAGTTCCTAAGGTTTTTTCAATCTTAAACAGGCAGTACAAAAAACAAACTCCAGAGTGATTAAAAAAGATAAGGTTAATCAAGCCTTGTGTCCATGAAGGCTGCATATATGGCTCAGAGCATAATGGAACCTGTGACTACTGGTTGCAAGCGGCTGTAAAAATTATGGTTTCTGTTGTCTGCTCATAAAAATCAACTGTCTGAAGTACATGTGGGCAATCTCCAGATCTCTCTTCCTCCAGAGTGAATTTCAGCAATGTGGATCTTGCCTCCAGTTGCCTTTTTGACTGAAATGCCCCCGCAATCCACATGGAGCAGAGAAAATGTGGGCACTAGCTTGCCTTACCTCACTGGAAGTTCAATGTACGAGATTTTTTTCAGTCAAGGAATAAATATTGGCTACTGCATAATATGCCTTCTCTCTTGATGCAATTATACAATTATAATTACTTAGTTTGATTTGTCTGTAATTGCAGAACACAAGCAGCAGCTGCTGTAAATACATTGATTTATCTTTAGTTTGCTTTTATTTTATATTATCTAGATGGTCATTTAGAGCCTATTTATAACAATGGAATCCTTTCAAGCCCTAGTTGGGAATCAACATCTGCTTGGTAAAGATTAGAGAGATCCATGCTATTTTAGTAATTTCCTATCTGTGATGTTACAATGAGAAGGACAGCAGTCTTAACTGTTTATCAATAGTAGGCAATCTTATGGATCCAACTTTGTTGGAACAACCATGAATCCCATCAAACAGCCCTAGTGAAAAAGTTATACTGTTTTAACTGAATAGAGCATACAGGTGTTCCATAGAAGAACAAAGGCAAAACAAAAGTTTGCATCTTTGTTACCTATCATCCATGCTAGGTTCCAGTATTCCAGGTGTAGTCTTATTAGGGTTTTATAAAGTGGTACTAATACTTCACATAATCTTGATTCTATGCCTCTGTTTATACAACCCAGGATTGTATCAGGTTTTTTGGTAGTTGCTGTACACTGCTGGCTCATATTCACATGATCATCCACTAGGACTACAAGGTCCCTTTCACAGTTACTGTTTTTGAGCCAGGTCTCACCTAATCTGTACTTATACCTTTGGTTT
>JANHFL010008684.1:16719-27821 GCA_032468155.1 Oxyrhabdium leporinum
CCAAGCCATAGTTCGGGATCCCATCGTAAAGAGCGATGAGAATCCCGTGCCGCTGCTTTGAGGCCCCGCCCCTTCTCTCTGAAATGTCATGTTTTGTGAGAACGATGTGTTTTAGATGTGAGAGTTCAGAAGGGAAAACACGTTTGCAACTTTTGGCTTGTGCCAGACAAGAATCTGGGGACTAGCTCGTAAAGCAGAGTTAAAGATAAAGTGACGTCTGACTCTCCATTTCTTAACGGATAGGAACCAGTGTGTTCTGAAGATATTTCTGAGTTCATGTGGCCAGCACGATTATATGCCAAGGTGCAAAGAACATTGTTAGCTTCCAACCAAATTTATCTACTCGCATTTGCATGTTTTTGAACTGCTAGGTGGGCAGGAGCTGGGGCAAGCAAAGGATGGGAGGCCAGCCTGTCACACGGCACTCGGGTCTCAAACCCGGGCTGTCATTTTTCCAGCTGACAAGTTTCAGCGTCTTTAACCGCTGAGCCATCGCACTCCATAAAGCAGAGTTACCAGATGTGCAGGTCTAAACCTACTCAAAAATACAATACTGGTGCTCTGGGATGCCAGTGGGGTCATTTCTGGATTATTGTGGGTGCTGCAGACACATGCAAAAAATTATTTCCTCTGAAGGATCATCCATCCATTTATGCCACTTCAAGGATAAATCGTTGATTGAAATTAGATAACAGACTTATTTTTGAGCCTTGCTCAGATCATTTTGTGTGGGTTTAGCCTATCTGACTGGCACATAGAATTGAGTTCGAGCCCAGTTTAAATTGGTAAGTTGGAGGCTGTGTGAACAGTATTGATTATTTTACTAGTGCAGAGAACCCTAACTGAAAGCAAGTAAACAGTCTTTGTTTACCTCCCAGATGCAAGCCATGTGAGCTCCTTGGTGCTCTCTGAGTTTGGTTGGGTTTTTTGCAGACGTTTCATGATTCAACAAAGTAACATCATCAATGCTAGGAGGGAGTGGACTTTACAGAGAAGAGGAGAAGGAGGAAGACTGGGGTCCTTGGTGCTCTCTGAACTTGGCTATTTTCTTGCAGATGTTTTGTTACCCAACTATGTAATATTATCAGTACTGGAAGCTAGAACCTCACTCCCTTTTGGTACTGATAATGTTACCTAGATGAGTCACGAAACATCTGCAAGAAAACAACGAAACTCAGAGAGCAACTAGATGTCCAGCCGCCATTCTCCTCCTCCTGCTCCTCCTCCTGCTCCTCCTCCTCCTCCTCCTCCTCCCTGCAAACCCCAGTCCTTTCTAGTATTGATGATGTTACATAGTTGGGTCATGAAACATCTCAAGAAAAGAAGCAATGCTCGGAGAGCACCAAGGACCTCACAGTTCAACTCTGAACTACAGAGCATACTGTGGTATACCGTGACTGCTGATTCTTCTTCTCCAGGAAGAGGCAACCCACAGACCTCTGTTTTTTTCAGCTTCATCCAAGTTACTCGTTCAGGCTTTCTTTCAGGTGCTGCTTAGAGCACTTGCAGAGTTTCATCCCCAAGGGGAGCTAAGCACCGTAGTTAAAAGAGTCCGCTTGCTCTTTGGACCTAGATTGCCAAAACAATATCATCAGTGCCCCTGAATTCTACTGCCAAATGTTACAGCTGCAAACCCTCTCGGACTGCAGGGTACCCACAATTTAACCATAAAGCAAACATAGATGGACCTTTTCCAGAACCTATTGGTGCCCGCTCCCATCGGCTCTGCCAGGAGGGAGATTTCACGGGTCTCATTATTTGCCGAGACATTTCTCCTGGTTGATCAAGGGCAATAGAAAATCTGGATGATATATCTCCAGGCCCAAGGCCGAGTCTGACAATCCCAGTCGTTTACAAATGGCCAGGCCATGCTCATCAATTTTATGCTCTTTTTTTTTTTAAGGAATGCTAACCCCAAACTCGCACATCAGGTGGCTAAAATATTTTCACCTGGTTGTACAACTGCGCAAAACTTGTAATTGGATAGGTTGGTTTCCTACTAACTTCCTCCCACCCCCACCTTCCTCAGTCTGTGAAAAACTATTTTAGTGTATTCCTTTTATTTTTGGGAAAGCTGATCTGAGACCAAAATGAAGATATTTTGATTTTTTTTTTCCCCCTCTTAGGCTGAGCGACCCAGGAAGGTGGGATGAAAGAAGTCTGTCCCCTCGTTCCCGTTCTTGGTCCCACAATGGCTTTTCAGACCTCAGTAGCGCTCAACATGTCAGCCACCGTAAAAAACATCGGAAAGAGAAAAAAGCGAAGCACAAGAAGAAAGCCAAAAAGCAGAAGCACTTAAAGAAGCACAAACAAGTGAAGAGGAAACGGTCTCCTTCCACCGAGGTAGAATCCTCCCCGTCTTCTGCCAGAAGGACGACAAAATCGTTGTGTGACCGGGAAAGAGCATCGCGTTCTTCCTCCCTGACATCTAAAGACGATTCTTCTAGAAGAGGCTGGTCCAAATCCGAGCGAGACAAGCATAGCTCGGCCTCTTTCTCCAGCAGAGATTCTCGCTCCTACTATAAGTCCCGGTCCAGGTCCCGGTCGAGATCTTATTCCCGAAGCTCTCGATCGAGAAACGCTCGCGTCTCCTCGCGTTCGAGGAGCAGGTCAAGATCCAGTTCCGCCTTGAAGCCGGTGAAAACGGTCCCCAGCTCGCCCCAAAACGCGGCGGCTCGTTTAAAGGAATGCAAGCTGGTCCCCATTGAACCGGTACGAACGGCGTTACCCCAAAACGATAAACTCACTATTCCGCCCGTGGTTGCCGAAAGCCTCCCAGTTATCCCACTGAGCGATAGTCCTCCACCTTCCAGATGGAAACCAGGGCAAAAACCCTGGAAACCCTCCTACGAGCGTCTTCAGGAGATGAAAGCCAAGGCCACTCAACTGCCACCTGCTCAGACGAATTACACCTTAATCGGCGTCCAAGACCCCGGATCCTCCTCTTCCTATCCTAAGCAGCAAAAGAGCTCGGAGAGCGATCGGAGCCGCTACTCCAAAATCCAGAGCAACAGAAGCTCAGACAGCTGGTGGAAATCTAGAAGCAGGACTTCACGAAGCCGGTCCTCCTCCAAGTCCTACTCCAGATCAAGAAGCCCGTCCAGCTTGAGATCCCAGTCCACCGTGAGATCCCGTTCGGGGAATCCGTTCCCCAGCGACCAGTCGTGCTACAGCGGATCCTCCTCTTATTTTTCTCTTAGCGAGGAGGACCGGCAGAAAAGCCGGATGAAGTTGGGATCCCGCGAGAGAAATTCCGAGCTGTCCAAAAAGAGGCAGAGCAGTTCGGAAAGCACGCTTCCCTACGTGAAAGGCGTGAGCTCCTTGAAGCCCAGAAGTGCCAGCAGATCCTCCATCGATTCCTCGACCGATAGTGAGAAATTGACTCCACCCCAGGCCGTCGAAGAAAAAGGACAATTGAGGTCTGAAAAAGTCACCCGGAAGCCAAATAAAAGAAATTCGAGTTGCAATCAGCGTGAAGAGAAATCTCGGTCTGGACAGGAGAGGAACCGTTCCAAACAGAAAGTTTTGAAAGACAAACCTGAGACTCTTAGAAGTGGCCGGAAAGCCAAAACGAAAAACTATGCGAGCGATGAGTGGTATTCCGGACTAAGTTCTGAAATAGAGGCAACCCCAAACGGCAAAGAAAACTCGAGACGCTTGTCTGCAAAAGAGGAAGGCGAGGCCTCATCGGACTCCGATACGGATCCCTACCCACTAGCCAAGCACAAGTCCAAATCTGAACCTGCCCTAGACACATCGAAAGGGAGCAAACGCCCTTCCTCTTCAGGCACCGAGACCTCGGATTCAGATGCAGACTCCAGGGACAAATCCTGGAAGCCGAAGCGAAGTTCCAAAAAATCCTTCCGAAAAGTCCATGCCAAAAAGGCGAAAGAGAAATCCAGGAGTAAAAAAGAGAAGAAACACAAGGCCGAAAAACGAAAAGAGGCCTTCCATTGGCAGCCCCCCTTAGAATTTGGAGAAGAGGAAGAGGAGGAGGAGGAGGAGGAGGAGGAGGACGTCGTCGGTGTCAGAAAATCTGGAATAAAAGAAGTGCCAGAGAAGCACGCCCCAAAGGAAGCCAGAGATAAAAAGAAAGATCCGGATTCCAAAAGTGATAAAACGATCAAAGAACATGCGAAGGAGGATCGGATCGCCCACAAAGAGCCGGCCCTTTCAAAGAGAGGAGATCAGGCCCCGTCCACTAGCCAACTGAATAAGCGGGGTGAGGAAAAAGCCATTTCTTCGACTCATGTTCCATATCCAACTAAAAATACATCTGTTTCCAAAAGTCCCACTGCAGCTCAGGAGAATAATAGAAACGAGCAGGTTGCCATAGTGATAGACGATATGGAGATTTGTACCCCGGACCACAATTCGCCTGTAAAAGTGGATCTGCAACTTTCTCCAGTAAGCCTAAAATTAAATTTACAAGACATTAAAGCCGGCACAAGTTCCCAGGCGCCAGTTAGCACCGTAAGCCAGAATGCAAGACAAGCCGTTGATGCTAAGAGGCTGGCTAGCCTCCGAGAAGGCAGCCAGGAACGAGACAGGGAAAAACCGAAAGCTGCCACCGGCGTTGAAACCGTGCAAAAAGTGGAAGTTTCTGAAAATGCATCAAGCAGTCTCAGGGACAACAAGTGGAAGCCGTTACAGGGCGCTGGGAATCTGCAGCTCCCAGCGCCCGCCAGCGATCCCTTTGAAATAAAAAACATGGCGTCCGGCTCCTCCGATCCCAAGCCACCAGGTTTAAGGATCGAGATTAAAAGTAAAAACAAGATTAGGCCAGGCTCCCTGTTTGATGAAGTCAGAAAGACGGCGCGCCTGAATCGGAGACCCCGGAACCACGAGAGCTCAAGTGAAGAAGATTCTCCGACACGAGAGGACAGTCGGTCCAGAAGTCGGAGTCGCTCGCGCAGCAAATTGGATATTAAATCTAGGCACCGGACAAGATCGCTGACTTACAGTCACTCACGAAGTCAGTCGAGGAGCTCCACCTACTCATATAGGTGAGTGAGTTCGTTCGTTCCTGTATTCCCTGCCCTGATTATTTGTATAAATAACTTAAGACGGCGAACATATCCAGCAGTTTCCTCCCCCAATTTTCTCCACAACAACATCCCCGTGAGGTGTGTTTGCCTGAGAGAACGTGGCAGGCCTAAGACCACTTACCTAGGACTAGAACTCACCGTCTCCTGGTGATTGCCCCAAAGTCACCCACATGGCTTCCATGCCTAAGATAAGACTCGAATTCACTGTCTCTCGGCGATTGGCCCACAGTCGCCCAGCCACCTTTTGCATCCAAGGTGGGACTAGAACATCTCTTGGTGCTTGGCCCAAAGTTATCCGTCCGGCTTTCGTGGCTAAAGCGAGACGTCAACTCACCATTTCCCAGCGACTGGCCGAAAGTCTTCCAGCCAGCCTTGGTGCCTAAGTCAGGACCAGATGCTTGGTGCTTGGCTTCAAGTCTCACCTAGCTGGCTTTCATGGCTGAGTCGGGGCTCGAATTCACGGTCTAATATATGTATTTTTAAAAGGGGGGGGCTGTCTTTTTTTCAGATATGTTGTTGTTCCCACCCCCCCAAACCCATTTCCTTTAAATACACAGATCCCGGAGTTACTCGAGAAGCCCAAGCAGAGGGTGGCACAGTGGAGGCCGCTCAAGAAGTCGAAGCAGCTCTTACAACAGTTGCAGAAGTTATAGGTAAGTTGCCTTTCAAAGGATTGGAGAAAGTTGACGATGGCGCAAGTGGTTGGATTGCGGTATTGCAGGCAAACTCGCTGCCCCACAGTCAGGAGTTTGACCCTGACCAGCTCAAGGTTGATTCAGCCTTCTAATCCTTCCGAGGTCAGTAAAACGAGGGCCCAGATTGTCGAGGGCAAAGAGGCTGACGTTTGTAAAATGCTCAGAGAGGGCTCTAAAGCACTCTAAAGCAACATATAAATCTTAAGTGCTGTTGTTAAGTGGTGCATCCTGGAAGTCGAGAAAGCAGCCTTGAGCGATGCCGTGTTGAAATGTTTGTGCTTTGTGGACAACAACGTATGTGCAGTCGCCAGGGGTTGGAGCAGAACTGGGGAAGAATCTACGTCGTTTAAGACTGGAGTGGGAATTTTTAAAAAAAAATAAAATAAATGGGGGGAAAAAATAGTGGCAAACAACTTCCAAATTATAGTTAGTCCATGACTTGTAACTGTAATGGAGCCCACCCATCGCAGTCGTAAGTCGTGCACGGTCCTAAGTATTGACAGTCCTAAAATCCATGTGACCGCCCCCTATTTTTATGACCTTTTTTGGGTGGCGGTTGTTAAGCAAACACCACAGTCATAAAGCGAACAAAACTTGGTTGTTCAGTGAACCGGTAATTCATTATGGGTTGCTTTTGTCGAAAACTGGAAGTAAGTGCCACTTTTTGGCCAAAAAAACCCCAACCCTATTGTAAAATGTGGTCACCTGACCACGGACCGCTGCAGTCGGTCGTAAAAGCAGGCCGCTTGCCACGTGATTGGAACCTCAGAAACAGGTCATAAGCATCCTCAGGGAGGTCCGTCACAACTTCAGATGGTCAGTAAGTGACCAGTCATAAGCGGAGGGCTCCCTGTATTGGCCCCAAACCTTCACAACTGTCTCCCTGAAGCACAGCTCACTTGGAAAGAGAGATGGTCTTTTTACTTGCAGCCTAGCTTGGCTCAGTGGCAGAGCCCCCACCCCTTTCTCTGTTTAGTGACCAGTTTCCTGTTAAGAAGAATTTGAATTCTCAGACTTAAATCCCTACATTTAAATGCTAGGAATGTTGTCCGTTCAAATAATTTTTGAGAATCCCATGCCAACCTTTCCCTCCCCTCCCCTCCCCTCCCCCTCTCCTTGTTTTAACAGTCACACTTACAGTAGAAGCCTATCCAGAAGCAACTCTTACACTCACCGGAGTCGGTCAAGGTACGTAATACGCCTGAGATCGTTTTCATAAGCAATCTGCAAACTGGGTACTTCTGATCATTCTTTTATGAACAATTACAGGCCGTCTTCGACTTAACGACCGCAAGGGAGTGCAAAACTTCCTGCTGCTCAGCGAGAGGGTTGTGAAGTGAGTTTTGGCCCATTTTACCACCGCAGTCGTTAAGCGAATCGCTGCAGTCGTTAAGCAAGGAACACGACTCTTAAGTGAGCCTGGATTTGCTTTTGTCAGAAGTTTGCAAAAGGGGATCGCGTGGCTCTGGGAGAGCACCGCTGTAGTCTTATCCATGCCAGTTGCCCAGCGTCCGGCTTTTGGCAACGGTCATAAGTGAAGAACGGTCACAGGTCGTTTTTGTTCAGTGCCGTTGTCCCTTCAATGGGTGACATTAAATGAACGGTTGTAAGTCGAGGGCTACCCGTATGAAAAAAAAATAATTGTGAAAAAACGGAGGACACATAAAATTCTGCTTTAACAGATAAATGGAGAGGGAGGTATATTTGTGCAAGGTCTGACACGCTTCCAAATCACATTTGAACAGCCCTCCTCTTACATTCCTTCCGTGATTCTAGCACCCGAGGGATAATATGCAAATACCTAGGGATAATGCATGGATTCAGGTGTACAAGTAGTCCTTGACTTGCAATAGTTCACTTAGTGACCATTTGAAGTTAAAAACGACTTAGGTCTGGCTGTCTCACTTATTGCAGCATCTCCACGGACGCGTGATCAAATTTCAAATGCTTGGCAGCCGATTTCGTGTTTATCACGGTCGTGATCCCTTTTTGCAACCTTCTGACGAGCAAAGCCAGCAACAGCAGTGGTTCACTTAACAACAGTGGAAGAAAGGTTATAAAATGGGGCAAAGTTCTCACGTATCAACAGAAATTTTATGCTCGATTGTGGTCGTAAGTCAGGGACTACCTGTATTTCTAGTTGTATTCTGGTTATAAACAAGGGATAGAACACAAGGGAGAAAGCTCACCACCGTGGCAATTTTCTAGGTGTCTTTCCTTCCTTCCAAGAAGATTTTTCAGCACAAAGGATTGGCAGTCTAAAAGCAGTTGTTACTTTCACACAATTCTTGTTTTAATTACGAACAGCGGAAGTCATTCTAAATCAAATAATCCATTACTTCTGGTTCCTTCACAAAAGCAGATCCTACACCTATGACAGTTACTACAGCCGGAGTCGCAGTCGTAGCAGAAGTAAAAGAAGCGACAGTTACCACCGGTCTCGTAGCTATGACCGACGTTCCAGGTAAATTTTTCCCTAGTAGTTTGACTGTTATTGGAATGGCTGGCAAACATTCCACGCAAACCCTTATGTTCCATTTTCAAGTCTGTTGTGTACTCGACAGCATTTTGCAAAAGCGGGGCAAGTTTAGAGAGCTGCTCGACCAGCGTTTCTTAAACATTTTTGCTCTCACGATCCCTGCCTTCTTTTAAATATCATGGGGGTCCCCAAAGGAGCGTTCACTTACCATATCAAAAATTAACATTTTTAAAATTTGTATCCCGCCTTCGTTATTTTACAAATAACTCAAGGCAGTGAACGTGTCCAACGCACCTTCCTCCCTGACATCGAGTCACACCGTCAGCCAGATGTTTAAA
This sequence comes from Oxyrhabdium leporinum, assembly GCA_032468155.1. Classification (NCBI taxonomy): domain Eukaryota; kingdom Metazoa; phylum Chordata; class Lepidosauria; order Squamata; family Cyclocoridae; genus Oxyrhabdium; species Oxyrhabdium leporinum. The sequence continues at coordinate 25,280 of JANHFL010008684.1, forward strand.
CTGGAACTGGCATTTTTGTCGGCCTTCGTAAGATTGCGCCCAAGACAAGCTGCCTTCTGCAATTGACTGATGCTCTTGAGTCCTTCCCAAGGACATACAACAGGTTGTCGTTTGACGGTGTTAAAAGATCTCCTCGAAGGATGTCAGCTGTTCCAACTAAAACTATTTTGAAATTGACTGATGGGGATTTTGTCAATGCCGATGGGGGTCGAAGTTGTTTTGGGGTTGCACCCAAAGAGCCTATCGCTATTGAGACGGCCTTGGCTTTCTTTTGCCAGTCGTTCTACTTCTATTTGCAGTTCTTTGCATTTTGTTATCTTCTTCAGTTCTTTCTCTTCTCTTCTGCTCTCTCCAGGCGCTGCCACATCCGCTACCCAAACTTTTTTGTCTTCTTACGTTGTATCACAGAAGTGAGTTCACCCCCTCACATTTTGTAAATATTTAAGTATTTCTTTTCATGGGACAACACTGAAGAAGTGACACTTGGCTACAATGTAAAGTAGTGACTGAGTATACAGCTTGTGTAACAGTGTAAATGTGCTGGTCCTCTCAAAATAGCACGACAGGCAGCCATTATCGTCTAAACTGCTGGCAACAAAAGTGAGTTCAGATGGTGTCAAGTGTGTGTGTGGCTACAGGAGGCAGTCACAGCCGAAAACAGTCTCGATGAGTGATGTTGAGCTGGCCACACTGGCCATGCCCCCTGGTCCCCAAGCTCAAACGCAACCCTGATACGGCCCTCAATGAAATCGAGTTTGAGACCCCTGGACTAGGGGCATGTAATTAATTCTCACAGCTAATCCAAGAAGAAGAAAATGGAACTTGTATTATGGAAAGGGCAGATAAATACACATCGTGTGTTCCTAGTCTGCTCTTCCAGGTGCTGTAGCAAAATGGTAACTGTCTTTCTCTGCAGCCCACACCAATGAGCTCATAATGCCCAGTGGATGCATTTGAAGCATGCCAAATGCATGCTAATCCTTCATGCAACAGTGGTACTGGCTAAAAGTCCAGTAGCACCATGGAGAGGGCATTCCTCTTTCTGGTCTCTTCTTGGCACTCTACCAGCATCTAAAATATTTGTTTTCTTTAAGACTTTGGCTTGATTTTGGGTGCAACACTTTGACAACTTAATGGTTTTGTGATTAATGTAGTTTTTCACTGGCACAGGTACTAGCAACATGATCATTTCCTTACTTATTCAGAAGCCAGTCTTAATACCTACTGTAAGTGTCAAACCTTTCTTATACGCAACACAATTGAGTCCAAAATTTCTGTTGTTATGCAAGGCAATTGTTAAATGAGTCCTGGCCCATTTTATGACCTTTTTTTGACATGATTGTTAAGCGAATCACTGCAGTTAAGGCTTCAATCATTTCCCTGGCTATTTTTGTACCTGCTCGGCCAACAATCTTAGTAGCTGCGAAATTGAATGTACGTCCTTGTTCATTGTAATGTGAGGATACCAGTGAGAGTTCGGGCCTCCTCGCCTGACCATTCTTGCAATCTGGTAAAAGCATGAGCTTTCTTTCTCCTTAACCTGACTAATAGGCCAAAATTTCTTCTCCCAATGATTCAGTGCTCCTGTATGATGTGAATCCCAAACACTCAAGGGAATAAGTCTTTAAATAACTAACTCAAGAATTTGTAGGAAGTTTCTGGCTCCAAAACTCAATTTGGGAAATCAGATTACTTAAAAGACTTGGAAGGCCAATGGGGAGATTATGCTGATGTACCAATCAAAGGTATTTAGGCAACCCCAAGGCACTAAAAAAACAGCATCCTGACCTGCCTTGTTTTTTAACATGTTTATAGCATTAAATTCCATTAAAAGATTGAAAACAAAATGCAATGAAACTCCTAGCTTTTTTCCCCCCAGGCAGCTGTTTCTTTTCAACATCATACAATATGTTGGTGATTTACAGTAAAAACAACTGTCCTGAAATGACAAGTCTAATATCTGGATGATCCTATCTCTTTTCTATTTTTATTCTTATTTTGCATTTATAGGAATGTCTGTAAACATCTCCTTGGTTTAGCATGGGCCAGCAAGACAGTATACAAAAACAAACCATTAAAAGCAAATTATGAAGAAACGGGTTCAAGAACTAAAATGTTTTCAGAATTAAAAGGAGCAAAAATATGTTTTTCAGTCTCTGTACTGAAAATTATTAACAGCAGGACAGCTTCAATATGCTTTTACTGGTATCAGAAAATTTGCTCAAATAATGCCATCTTATCTTCCCAGGGCAGAGTAGCTAAAGAGATCTTTCTCAGCTTTCTGATCTGTCTAACTTTTTTTAAAACAAATTGTTGCTTTGGGAAAATAATTTTAGGAATGACCATACCGGAAGAAGATGCTGAAGTGGGACAAGGCAGCAAATATTGCCTGGTGGCAATAGGAAGACTTCAGGTAAAAAATACTTTTTGGTTACAAAAAGGCTTGCAGAAGTTAACTCTGTGGCTTCTTCCTTTCTTTCTTTCTTTCTTTCTTTCTTTCTTTCTTTCTTTCTTTCTTTCTTTCTTTCTTTCTTTCTTTCTT
>JANHFL010008685.1:0-16872 GCA_032468155.1 Oxyrhabdium leporinum
CAAAAAGGAAGTGTTGATCTTCCTCCCATATATGGGTAACCAAGTCTCCCTCACAACAAAAATATATATATATATATCAGAGCAAAGGAGAGAGACATGCACTCACAGTAACCTCCCAAAAGGGAGGTTTGTCATGCCAAAGCATAAGTTCTTTGCTGGAGTTAGGTTTCTTTTCTCTGACAATTGTTACAGCAGTTCTTCCTCCTGCTCCTCAAGGCTATCCCTTCTTCCCATTGCATTCCCTGAATTATAGCCATCATTTCCTCCTTTGAAAAAGTGAATAAGCATGTCATTCAACCTAAATAAATCAGGCGAAGCTAGAAAATTCCAGCTATTAACTGCGAAGAGAAAACAGATTGTCTCTTAATATCAATGAGATCTTCACTATCCAAACAGCCTGGTGGGAGGAGATGCCTCATGATGTCTTTCTTTACTTTTGAAGAAAAGTATTGGAAGAAACCAGGATCATGAAGGAAAATGTTCAGTGAAAGAGAAGACACTGAACTGTTTCTCTTTGACTCTTTGAAATAAGTGAAAATTTCACTGAAATAATATTTGGAACAGAATGGAAAACTGTTTCCATTAGTTCAGGTATAACCTAAGGTAAATTCTCCTAATTATCCATCTGAAAGTGTATTAAATCCCTCTTTTGATCTGACCATTCCTAATCAACTATTCATTCATTTGTTCATTTGTTCATTTGTTTGTTTGTTGATTGATTGATTGATTGATTCATTCATTCATTCATTCATTCATTCATTCATTCATTCAATTTATAGGCTGCCCATCTTACCTCAAGGTAACTCTGGGCAGATTGAACATGCTTGCAGTATGTTGTAGCTTTGACTTCACAAAAACAAGTCTGGTTAACACTGTCTAATCTGGTTTGTAGTGCGTAGTACCCAATCAGTTATGCTATAACTGGTCTGACAAAATTTCAGATGGCCATCGATGGGAACAAAGCAGTCATCAAGAGATTTGCTATGGGAAGCATATCCAATATTCATACAGTAACTCATGGTTATTTTGTTATATATCATATAATAAACTGACCCCCTCCCCCACATATTTCCATGAATTTTAGAAATACTTTCAGGACAACCTTTTTTCTCCTGTTACTTGGGGCCAGAGTTGCAAAATTGTTCTTATGCATACTTTTACATGCATGCACACGTGCACTCATACTGACACTGTTAAAATGAAAACTGGTTTATTTTAGGCCTGTAATATTTAGTGTACTTGTACTAAAGCTATAAGCGTTTATAATTTAATTGCTTGCAAATGCCAGCTGCAGAGTTTCTGTTTAGATAAAAACAGAATTGATTAAATGAAAAAGAAGGAATGCAACTTAAACAGAATGCTATTCTCCATCTCAAGCTGGTGTCACAGTGTCAAACTCAGAAATAATAAATAATAATTTATTCTGCACAGGTGGAAGAGTTCAGCAGGCATCAAAGACAAATTAATGGCTCAATGATTCTAAATGGGCACACACTTATTCATTTTCCCTCATCCTTTTTTTTTGACTATGAACGTCAGCCTCTGTTCTATTTCCAACATCAAACTGACAGAGAGCTTTGAAACATCAGATCTGGCATAATTTTAGTAGAGTAACATCAAGCTCCTTCTCAGAGGATTCGCAAATTGATACGATAGGATTTCTTCAGAATCTCCCATGAGTCAAATTTCAACTTTACTGGTGAGAGCAGCTTCTCAGCAGCTCCCATGAAACCAGGTCTCACCAGTATGGATGAAAAAAAGATTGGGGGAAGAAACATACATTACCAAATGAAACAAGCTGTTTGTGTGTGTGTGTATATATATATATATATATATATGCTTCTTGAGGTTTTCGCGGGTATTTGTATGTATATCTTGGGTTCTTTTCGGGTTTTCTCCCGCGTAAAGTTGGCGGTTTCTATCGCCGTAAGAACGGCGGTTTCTTTCGCAACGTTTCGACGGAATCACATCCATCATCTTCAGGCTGTACGTTCGGGTTTGCTCTCTTGTGCTCTATGGGAGCTCGCAGCTGTTTTCTTCCTTTTTAACTGTCGGCATGGGGATGGCCTGATTGGTTGGGGGCGTGGGTGTGTTCGGGTTGGCCGCCAACTTCACGCGGGAGAAAACCCGAAAAGAACCCAAGATATACATATATATATATTTAGCATCTTTTAAAACAAAACTAAAGCAACATGCATAAGTAAGACAAGCAGCTATTGAAAAAAACAGTACAATCAATGTTCTAATCACTCCATGCAAAGTATTTGGTGAAGAAATCAATGTCAATTGATCCTAATGGCATTGTTTTAATGGTACATTAAGTTACAAAAAAAATCAGACAAGTGAATGAAGGACAATGTCAGCATTGGCATTACCAGAAAATGTGAAAAACAAACCAGAATGTGAATACTCTCCAATAAGAGAGACGTTACATTAGAATATATTAACAGCATTATGAATTATTTACAGACCATGATCATGGTGGAGATTTATATAATTTAACTGGACATCTGGCAATTTATTTCTGATTATATCCATCTCTTTTAATCAACTGAAATCACAAATTGTTCTGTTTGCTGTTCTGGATAGTTTACAAGTAAGTAGGCTGTCCAAGTCCAAGTAGGCAAGTCCAAGATTCCAGCTGTGGAATCATATGTTGCTATATCATGTTATTGTGCTTTATTTAAATCGCCATCAATATATTACAATACCTCCAAGGGAACATGTGTGGAAAATCTCAAGGAATACATTAAATCTTCATACCTGGAAATATTATCATATTCAATAAGTGTATTTTAACACCATAAATGTTTCAAACTGTCTTTCACTATATTCTGGATTCTACTGGTCAAAGTTTTTTTTTTAACTATTGTTCACTATGTATGTATGTTCACTTTAATTTATATAGGCGAAAAGGAATCTTTCTTCTGTTTATGTATGCAATTTTCAGCTAAGTATTTTGCAGACTGCTTAATCTTTCCTAGTTAAAGATTAAGATGACACAGGACTTTGCATGTTAAATATTAATATCCATGTTAAAGAACAAAATGAGGATATCACTGTAACAAGTTTCATAGATTTAAAGGTGCAACATGTCCTCCCACAGCAACACTTAAGGGGGAGGATAAGGGGTCTGATGAGAGAGGCATCCCATTGTTGCAACACAAGCCCTACCCCTCGTTTACATGCATTACAAATTATACACCTCCCCCAAAGAGGCAAAGTTTGCGGTGCAACCGTTCAATATTATTTTCATCATTCTGCAAAAGCACAAGATCAATGGATGCCACTAACCATCTATAGCTCAGAGCATCTTCTCACTGAAGCCTACAAGAGGAAGAAAAGTGCATCCTTTAGGCTTATGTTATGTTAGCAAAAAGCGAAGAGTGATTTGTGAATAAATTATAGACTATGTCTATATGTCTATGATAATTTCTTCTAATGATCTGAAATGCTAAGAATAAAAAATTGAAAATCAGTGTCCACTCCAAACTGATTCAGGTTCCATAGTAACAACAACAAACAACAACAAACAAACCACCTCTTATGCCATTTCACAAAAAAAAATAAAAGAAGAGGAGAATATTTGCAATCTTGTGAACTGTATGCTAGCTCCTATAACAGTTAAAAAGGTAAGCCATTACCAAAGCTTGTGTCAATTTCACTCTTGCTGGTTTTCTCTGGATTACTAAATGGGTGCTATAAAGTTAACTTTTCCCTTTCAGAAACTGAAGCTCAACAGCTGTAGAGAAGAAAGGATGCATTCACTGAGAAAACAGAGACCCAGATTTTCAAAACAACCCACCAAATTCTAGCTCAGTGGTATGCACATTACAACTGAGGCAGAAATAATTCTGCTCAGCTTTCCCACTTTACCTGCTGCTTCAGAACACAAACATTTTTGTACTTTTAGAATTGTACATCCTGATGTGGAATTTTCTTTGACATACCAGCAAACTGTTCATACCCCACTGTTTGGATAATATGATATGGAAAAGAATAGGAACCCTGCATCTTTCTTTTCTTTCTTTTCCACATATAATAAGACACAGAGGAATGGAGCAAAAATAATAGTCCAAAAATAACTCATAGTCACACCATTTTTTTGGATATACCATTGACTCTTACCCCTATAAATATATCTTTATGATGTTATAATTATTTTAATAAAACAAAAGGACACTTTATTTTCACCTTTGTTTTAAGATAACATCTACAATTACTTGCTGTAGGTAAGAATGCTGCAGCAAATATAAATTTGTATGTATTTTGTAGTGCTTGTAAAATGAAAGATATATAAATGTTTTGTACTATAATACACCACAAAAACATGTTAACTAATATTAAACCGCAGCTTGATGGTAGTGCCAATTATGTAAAGAAATAGTTTTTATATTGCAGTAGATGACTAGTAGATGTTGAACAATTATTTGATGGGGAGGATTTAATTTGGATTTCTGGGTTTGGACTTCATAGACTAAAAGGTGAAATGTATCATGTTAATTTTCTCAGATGGGCAACTGTGAGGTGTACATATGTAGCACTTCTGGATAGCTGGACAATATTGAGTGCTAAATATACTAAAACATAGATATCGCTGGAAATAATTACATCAGTTAGATAACTATGGAATATAATGTCTGATAAAAAAAGATTTGACACTTTTTCTCATACCAAATTAGCTTTATGGGGAATCTCAACTTTAAGAACCAGGAGAAAAATGGTTATATAGAAAAATTGTATGGAAACAGGAATAATGCACTGGACCAACTGATAAATGATTATAATTTTTTAACAATCTAAACAGACAAATATTATCTGCCAGATTATAACCCAATGCCAATATTTTCAGTTACTATATTTGTTAATTGTAATATTAGGTCAACTTGTTAAATTCTTTAAAACTAAAAAAAAATACCTACATAGGTTTGTTTTCAAAACATAATTTGTTACCAATAAATCACTTTGATCTGTAGGTACTGAGAAATTAGAAAAATAAAGAATTAGAGTTTCCTATATTGCCTAGAAAACTAGAGTGTTTTAACTTCTGTAGCAAGAGGGTCAAATTACAACTTACGTAACAAATAATACTATTTTGAAATCATTGAACTCCATTATATTTGTATAGAAAAGAATTGTCAAAACAGCATTTTGTTGGAGATGTAATAAGGATAATGCTACGTTAAAATAAGTTGTTACAATGTCTTACATTTACTAAATGTACTGAATTATATAAATATAATTGAACAATAAAAAACTGAAATTTTCAGGTAATATTCTTTTGAGTACTGTAACTAGTACTTGGAATTTGATAACTAGACAATGTAAATGGATTCTCCAACTCCTTATTATGGCCAAAAGACTGATATTGCAGCATTAGAAAGATAAGTGCATGGAACCTTTCATTCAGTGGTTTGAAGTCCTGATTGTATTTGCACTCCACCTATGAGTGGAGTGATCTAGACCTTATACAGACAAATATAATGAAATATGGGACTGATTTATACAAAATTCAGTAGGTTAACAACATGCAAGTTAATAATAGATAGATAATAATATCATCATAATATATAAATCTATTAGAAATATATGTACTTGAATAATAATTGCATTTGTTGTCTATATATAATATTGCAACTATTTACTGTTAAAATTATATTTTTCTTTTTTCTTTTTCCTTTTTTAAAAAAGCTTTTAGTGTCTTTTTTTCCTTGAGAATGTATGGATTTTATCTTTGTGTTTTGTTTTGTTTTTCTGTTTCTTGACATTTTTAAAAATTGCCTTTCCCAACCAACTGTACTTCAGAAGTACCGAAAGATTTCAATTCTTAAAACCATGGAGCTAGGGCTGGTGGGTAATTTCTGGAGTTGTTCCAGCACATCTGAACAGTTACAAGATAGAAGAACCAGTCCTGGATTCTAATTGGTTATTATTTTAAAGCAAGCCCTGAGCAGTGGCAGATTTCTTCACAATGTATGCTAGTTAAAAAAAAAGAAAAGAAAAGAATGGGAGCATACAATATAAGTGATTACTTAACTTTTTCACCTATATTTTCGTTAAGAATGCTTTTGAATATGCATGGACATTTTTAAAAAGGATTAATAAAAGCTGTAACAAACAACTTGTAAAAAAGCAGTCTGTTATTATTTATTGAGCATGCTTTACACAAGCTCAATATATGAACTGAATATTAAAACCATTAACTTGACTGCTACACGAAGAATTGAATTACTTTCTGCTTCATTTCCAAAGCTTGAAAACAGGAAAATTATGTATGTCTATATACAAAGCTTCTTTTAATAATGTACATTTAAAAGAAAAAATCCAGGACTTAGTTATAACAAACCCAAAATGACATGATGGCATCCATGCAGAGAGAAAGATGTAATAGCTCTAAATAATGCATTAGCCATTCTCAAAGTGTTTTAAAATTTATTTATGTATATATGTATTGGAATCACTAAAGTAGCAGAGACTGTATTTTTGAAATTTTTGAAAAGTATTTTTTAAATACTTCCTGCATTGTTCTGCAAACTCAGTGACTAATCACTTTCTAATCTGAAAAAGGCTATAAAGGAAGCTTTGTCATATTTTATTTTTCTCTACTATTAACATATATGCGTGAAGCTAGCAGGTCTAATAAAAGAGCAGAAACTCACAAACCCTTTAATCACTTCACAACAAGAGAATTGCATAGGAATTTTGCAAAATAATAAATGAGAATGGTTGAGAAAATGATGCAGAAATCGTTCAACAGTACAACAGTAAGATTATATATTTAGTCCCAGTATGTCAGGGTTATAGTGGTCTAGAAAATGACTTTCATTAAGAGTTAAACATTTAAAGATACAATCCTACAGTCGCATAGATATCCTTAGAGTGTACTTTGATAAGATTGCATAGTCCTAAAACATATGTTCCATATGTTTAAATCAATACTGCATACATCAGAGTACCTATCTCATTCTTGAGAGAACATACTCAACCATGAAGCAAAAACCTCATATATGTTAAATATGTCATTCACTAATTCACTTTACTTCTCTTCCTCCTAGACAAATGAGTGAACATTAAGGCATTAAAGCAGGGGTGTCAAACGCATGGCAGTGTCACTTTTTCTCCCTTCGCTAAACCAGGTGTAGATGTGGCCAGAGCGTGACGCATCTAGCCCTTGGGCCGGGCATTAAAGTGTTTCTTTTGACATTCTGATGAAACAGATTTTTCAGATCCCTGTGATACCTAGAGGAGAGAGACAACAACAGAGACAGAGATAGAAACAGACACAGAGACCTTAATAAATGCCCATATACTTCCATACATTTTGAAATGATGCTTTTATGTTATTCATTACATAACTAATTCTGCGTATCCTAAGAAATTAAAGCAATGTTGTTATTATATGTGAGGAAGAAATTCTGTTTAGCTGACATAAAAGTACATATAAGAGTAAGAGAAATCTGCTGTGTTCAGCACTGAAAATCAGTAGAATCTTCACTCTTACAATATACTTTTGTTGTTTTAAAAATTAATTTATTTTAAAAGATGCCACTATATATAAACTGAAAACATACTGAACATATGCTTATGTTCTTTCTTGGATATAGAAATATTGACGTCATATCACTTTTTCTATGATATAAAAATGTATTTTTCACCTAGGTGAGTTAATTAGATGTCCAAATGCTCTGAATAGTTCCTTATTTTAAACATTAAGTGCCAGATACTTTTGAATTTTAAATAAGAAGTAGGGAAAGGAAAATAAGATGATATATCAGTCAGGAGTACAAGTAAAACAGCCTTAAGGCAAATTGTTCTTTTCTCTCATGAGAGAACTTGAATTCTGCATTTCTACAGCTATTGTAACACTGCTTACAGGGAGATAGTGAAAGGAAGTACAAAATAAATTTTTTATCCAACCATGTTTTCTGTATTTATTAGAAAACCAATTATTAACACTAGAAACATATCCATCACACTGACATGGCACCCAGGAAAAACTCATTTGAGACCATTCTTGGCCAAGTTTCTCAAGCAATGGTACTTAAATTGCTTTTGACACATTTAGGTAGTAGAATGGGTTGGAGATATAGATAGCAAAAGTATTTTATTTGGCATGTAACCAATCAAGAATTTGTGTTTTGTGTAAAATATGTCAAATAATAGATGGTACCTTGAGTAACAGAATTTAATTTAAATGCCTTATTCAGATAAATATAAATAAATACTTATACAGATAGTCCTCAACTTACAATCACAATTGAGCCCACATTTCTGTTGCTAAGCATGAAAGTTAAGTGAATTTTCCCCCATTTTGTGACCTTTCTTGATACAGATGTTAAGTGAATCTCTGCAGTTGTTAAGTTAGTAACATGGTTGTTAACGTGAATCTGACTTTCCCACTGACTTTGCTTGTCAAAAGGTCACAAAAGGGAGTCACATGACCCTGGGACTCAGAGCTGTAATAAATATGAGTCAGTCGCCAAACATCTGAATTTTGATCATACGACCATGGGGAATGCTGCAATGGTCATAAGTGTGAAAAATGGTCATAAGTCACTTTCTTCAGCGCCAGTGAACTGTTGAGGAGTACCTGTATGTAGTTTATTTATTGCCTACCTAAACTAAGTTTTGGAGAATGCAAAGGTAAGAGTAAGTTCCTTTCAGCAATGTCACTTATATCCAAGAAATTATGTATTGGAATGATTGTAAATACTGGGAAATCCTCTTTTTTCATTTCCTTCTACTCCCACCATTAGTGGTAAAGGTGAACATATCAGATGCTTTAAAATTACATCTAACTTATTTGTGACAATCAGGTAAGACTTATGACCTAACGATTCCTCTTCTCAGTTCCCATAGGTTCCCATATAGGTTGACTCAGATTATATTCAAATACAAGAATATTATGGCTTTCCATCTTAATTATTTAGGGCCTTTAATTCTTATTTAATGGCTTCCCATTTTTTAATACAATGCATTGGTAATATTCCAGTTTTATACAACATTTGAGTTAAAGAGGCAGTGAGGAGGTAATAATGATTTTGTGGCATCCTTTTGAGCATATCTTTAATTCAAACAAGTATTGTGGCTACTGTGCAAACCCAAGAAAATGTGTGGTAGTTTTAGGAGCCACTAGCAAGTGCAGTAAGCATTGCCACATCAACTTAGAAGTAGGATTTTTTTCTCTTTTCATCCCAAAAGGTAGACTTCAATATTTGGTGTGGATATATTTAAATTAGTAGATGTTATTACTGTAAGGCTTGTAGAATTAAATATAAACCCATTATGAAGACTTACAACAACATGGAGCAGAACAGAGGCTTTGTGATAGATATTAATTTAAAAGCCTTATATGACCATTCATCCATAATCCTGACCAGATTGCAACAACAATCAATAAAAACATAGAAATAAATAACATTCTCACTTTATACATGCATACATTCATACATACATACAAACAAACATACTGGTATATATAATATAAACACTTCCCACTGCAGCACCACGATATCACCATATTAACTCTCATTTGCTGGCTTCATCCCACTCTGCTCAAACATTTCAGAAGATCTGGAAGATTTTTGTGGTTTTCAGAAAGGCTAAGAGAACTTCTGGAGCCCTCTGGAATTCAGGAGGAAAACTGTCCCATAAGTCAGAGCTGCTACAGACAAGACATATGTAGATTTTATTATTGCAGGAGCTGTTTTTACTGTCTGAAATGAGAGTTAGTTGCATGGTGCTTATGATAATCACATTCCTCTAAAATAGATGGGGGATGGAAAGGTTTCCAAATCATAATTTCATAGTATATTTTTAAAACTTCTTATCCAGTTTCAACAATCTCAGCTTTAATGGAAAAAAAACTTGTAGAAATGTAAGATTTTCCATTTCAAAAAAGTATCTTTTTCCATCTATACGATTTATTCTATGATTGTATTACTAAATGCTAACAATTTATTAAAGACAATTTGGACATATCCCAATGTTTTTTCTCCTAACTGCATTTTTCTACACATTCTCCCCATACACACATTTTTATTCTCTCAGTCCATTAACAAAATCCTTTCTCATAAACCTTCCCCAATCATGACAAACATTCTGCTGTGAAAAGGAACAGTGATGTTAAATGTTTTTAATTCTGTGATTTTATTGCTCAAAAGAGCATGTGGCATAGAATAGTTGAACAGACTGTTTCATTGGTTCACACAGAAAAGGCTTCCTTCCCTGCTCCTGTCATCTCGGCATGCCTGCTATGACACCTAGTGTGGTTTCTGATTGTATAACCTACCTTCCTCCTCTACAGCCACTTTCTGGCTTTTTTCTTCCTAGGTAATGATCGGTTAATCTCTGTTCTCTGGATGAATGCAACAAAACATATGGCCCATCATTAATATTTCAAATATTTCAATACTACATTTGTAAGTTAAAATATTGCACATAGTTCAAGTTTTCTGCAACTTTGGGTCAACCACAAAAATCCTATTTTAAAGTGTTATGCTATCATAATATATGCCATATAAAATGTTATTCTTGTTACTAAGTAGAATAGAATTTGTTTAAATCAAGAGACCCCCCAAAATACATATCTAAACTCTTTCCTTCCTTCCTACTTCCGTCCCTTGGAAAAAGCTCAAAATTCTTACCCTTTATCTATAGCTTCATATTACTTCATATATATGGAGTATTATTTTTATTCACATTTGACATTATTTTACTTAGCAAACATGTTTTATGAGGTGAAACAGTGTTATACTTGTAGATGCAACTTTTCCGCATTGCAATAAAGACACACATTGAAAGAGAACTTGGAATGCCAATGGCAAAAAAAAAATCAGTTTTAATCTTGTATAGAATTACAGTATATGTTATCAGACATAACGTGATTTTTGCAAGAACTGTGAATTTGTGAACCTTTAGGACCAGCATTTTGAAATCCTTCAACATGTTTTGCAGTTCTGCAAACATAAACAAGGATCCTTTAAATTATACAATGTAATAGTGCTTAAAGTTTCATATCATCTAATGTGTGCAGGCCTATGTAATTTGGTGGGCACGATTTAGTCAAAATAAATCACCCTTTAAGCCCCATTAATTTCAGGATAAGAGTTATGGACCTATTTCAACTTCCTCAATTAAAATCAAAAGGCTTTAATACACTGAAGCACATCTTTATCCCATGATGCTAATAAAGGTGGATCACTGCAACCAATTAAATTGCTGTTAACTGTGAAAATGAGCTCTTGCATTTTCATTTCTATCTGAATATCTTTCATACGATCAAAGTGCATGCCACATTAAGTATTTACTATATAACTGCCTATCTTCTTTTTCTGTATCCACAAATAAGCACATGGGTGCTGATCTGGTTTATGAATAAAATTTGACAAGTGGGAATAAAATTTCCATCTGACTTCAGCTGGAAACTTTTTAAAATCATGCACAGAGCATTAAATATTAAAGGGGAGCAAATGGAGAAAGGTTTAGACCTCTTCTCCTCTTGTTTGTTTTTCCACATTCTTACTTGGGAATATTCTTTTAAAGTAGAGACAGGCAGAAAGAGAAGAACTTGCTACATAGAATTAATATTTAAAATGAATATTTTCTTTTTGGAAAACTACAGAAAGTAACATGATGGAAAATGTGTATGTGAGATAGACAAATACAGACAGAGTAATTATCAGGCCATTTTTCCAAGAATTTGTGTCTAGTTTATTCTTCTTTGAAATAACATTATTGGGGTAGCTGCTACAACATTTCTTGAAGTACAGATTTTTAAAGCAATTTATTTCAGATAGATAGCATTAACATTCAAACTGCATGCAGTCATTTTCTATTTTGAGTTACATTTTTTTCCATGATAACAAAAATTATTTTTATTCATTTGGTTTGGTTCTGACTCATTGTTCCTATTTTTTCAACATCACACCAATTTCAAGTGAGTGTAAAGCAAGGCTACCATGACATTTTCTCTGTGTTCTCTAAATAACCAGGATCACTCAAGATAAAGAAAACATAGCTAAACAAATGGCATAGTTCCAAAACAAGAAAAAGGTACATGAACTTTGAATTCTCGTAAACTATAATAAAAAACCTACTTATAAACTTTTAAGGGGTGGGGGGAATGTGGTTTTTCCCCTTTGGATTCTAAGTATTTGTATAGAATTTTGCCATTGAATGTTATCAAAATTAGATCTGGGTTTTATTAAATTCTATAGGAAGTCTGAGAGAGTGTCAAGTTATTGTCATGGATGAAACCTAGAACATCCTGGAATACATTAGTAAGATGGTACTCAAAGATGAACTGCTGAGAAAATGCCTGAAGATCAAGTAACTGAATGCTACAACCATGTAAGTAGCATTGTCTATAGGAACATCTGCACAGCATATGAGATAAACCTTCCCAAATTCATATGGAAGATCCCACAGAAGATAATGGAGAATAACAGCACTGAGATCCTGGAAGAGTTCCAGATCCAGAACGACAGGTCAGACTGGCCAATCAACCAGATTGGCAGTACACAAGGGTAGAAGTAGAGGTACCAAGTGACAGCAGTATGAGAAGCTGGAGAAGTACCAGAAACTAAACATGATATGGAAAGTAAAGCCAAAGTGGTCCCGGTAGTGATAGGAGAACTTGAGGCTGTGACTCCTAAGCTGGAAGAATGGCTCCAACAGATCCTAGGAACAACATCAGAGCTCCCTGTCCAGAAGAGTACAGTGCTAAGAAAAGCTAAAATACTACATGGAACCCTTAAATTCACAAGCCTCTGGTACTGAGATTAAGAAAGATATACCCCACCCATAAGAGTGAGAAAGATTTTTTTTTAAGAACTACTATTGTGCATATATATTCTAATAAAGAACCAGTTAAGGTACCAAGCTAGAAGACAGGAGACATCCAGTCCCGCATTATGCATGAAAGCTGTCTGTGTAACTTTGGGCCAGTCATTCTCTCTCAGTCCAAGATGTTAGGCTCAAGTGCCA
The DNA here is from genome assembly GCA_032468155.1 of Oxyrhabdium leporinum. Lineage (NCBI taxonomy): Eukaryota > Metazoa > Chordata > Lepidosauria > Squamata > Cyclocoridae > Oxyrhabdium > Oxyrhabdium leporinum. The sequence goes on from JANHFL010008685.1 coordinate 12,988, forward strand.
AGCCAATTAGTCAATTTCCTTCACACTCAATGTATCACACAGTTGATAAAAAAAGTAAACACTGCACTTTCAGGAAAATGTTAGAAAGAATATACACACAGAGAGACAGACATAAACAAACCTTTTTTAAAAAATGAAGTTTATGTTTAAACTTGAGGTATTTAAACAGCATTATTGTCATAGCCCTAGTGTGGAAGAAAACCAGCCTTTGTAACTTGGAAGTACTATTTTAAGCAATGTATTGAAACTCAACTTCATTAAACACTGAGTGCTGCTGTGACTACTGAAGAATGGATTCATAATAAAGGCAATTATATGAGGATGTGAAGAAAACTGGGAATTATTAAGTGAACAGTAATGAACACCTTGCCATCTGAAGATGGATGATAAGGAACTGCAGTCAATATGCCATTAGCAAGTCCATTATAACCTTGGAAAAGAAACATGCTTTACCATAGAAGGCTAACACAATTGAAAGTGAACTTTAAATAGTTGAATAAAGGTGTGTAGCAATGTATGATTATAAAAGTTAAATGAATTAATCTTTTCATGACACCTATTGAAAACAGTTTTCTTTTTTAAACTCTTTCTCCAGAACATTATGCAACTTTCGATTGCTGTAATTTCTACTTCAATAGCTAATAATGTTAGTGTTCCAACACAGATTCTCATTTGTAGGTGCTCAGGAAAAACTGAATTCTGCCAAATAACAAATTTCCAGTAACAAATTTCTGACAATTAATAAACTTTATGGAGATGTCATACTAAATGGTAGCAATAGCTTTGAGGTCACCCTTGTAACGGTGGCCTTTAGATCTTAATATAACTCAGTACGATTTTAAGATTTTAAGATACTATGCTTTACAGGGGATTAACACTGTTGCTTGATAATAAGCTTCACTGAACATAATGGCTTTATAGTATAGGATGTACTGTAAAGGACTATTTGGTTAAGCACAATGCCTTCGGCAGTCTTAAGAAGCTTCTCCCAAAAAGTTCATGAGCAAGGTATAAAAAAACATTTTTACAATAATAAAGAAATCCATCTGATCTGAAGAATAGTACCTTATTTTGGGTTTATGAATTCCATTGTTCTGTTTGTATCACAGTACAATGTGAATGGTGAACTTTCTATTAAAGAATTTCAATGAATGCCCCTAGTTACAAGATTGAAGAATAAATGAAAGAATAAAGTTTATCCATTCCATAATCAGTAATATAAATTTAATAGGTTCATTCAGTGGTGGATAACCTGAGGCCCCATAAGATACAGCTCCTGAAAACCTTCACAGTACTTTTCAAGAATCCCCTGAATCCAAAGTATACTTTTTGCTATATATTTATTCTTCATTGTGACAGAATGTAGAAATGATTACATCCATCAGGAATAATTGTACTAACTATATTTAATTAAATTTAGGCCCACAATGAATTTCTGGCAATTATCAGTCTTATGTAAAATGAAAGCTTCTAACAAATTTTCCTGAGCTATTTGTATAATTATTTTTTAATTAAGTAATGCAAAAATGAGAGTGTATTGTATATTAATATTACAAAAGAATTTAGAACAGAGATTGTGAAACAATCGCGCCAAGGCTGTCAGTCACTTGGACTGGACACTCTTACATGCTATCACATAGACAGGGGTGGGCTGCTATGGGTTTGCCTGGGTTTGGATGAACCCGTAGCTAACCTTATAGCGGGTTCAGTGAACCCGTAAATCCCACCATTGGCTGGCCGCCCACTCTGCCCCTCCCTTCCAGGAGTCCCCATATGGCCCATTTTGGATGTTAATAAGTGCAGAGCACATGCAGAGGTTCAGGGAGGACAAAAAATGGGCCTCCCGGAGTTCCAGAAGTCCTGAAATGGTCCCGTTTCCAGCCTCCAGAGGGCCTCCGGAGCCCGGGGAAGGTGAAAATACCCCCCCACCATGGCACAAAAGGCTGACTAGGCCACGGTCACCATGGCCACGCCCACCCAGCAACCGGGCAGAGAACCCGTTGCTAAAAAATTTTGAAGCCCACCCCTGCATATAGAGCCTTACTTTTCTACAAAGTAAGACATGGAGTGAGAAGGTTTAAAAGGGGACAGAACACCCCTAGAGAAGTATGCAAGAATTTCTGTTTGTAGGAGAGCATGGATTGGCTATTCATCAGAAAGACAGAAGCCACTGCAAATTGATGACAGCAATGCAAAGTTTGAAGCAAAGAACCAAGATTTACAGAGTAAGTACACAATTATTGTAGCCTAACAGAGAAATAGGTCTTTGATGGAGTCTGGCATCAAATCAACAATGTAATGTGCATCAAAATTGGCAAGTTTCTGTCTGCTGTTTTCTTTTATCCCTCCAACTCAGTATGATAAAAACTCAGGCTGAGAAAAAGCTTTTACTGATAAGGGGAAGGAAAGTGGAAGAAGATCCACATGTAAGGTTACTGAGCAATCAACAGGCCAGAAGTCAGGAACTTTACCACATCTGAAGTAAAATTATTGGAGAATAATACATAAGTGAAGCTAGAGATGAGCAGGACAGGGGAAAAAAATATAACAACTGCAATACAAATAGAAAATAAATCAGATTAGCCTAGTCTAAAAAAGAATCTGCTGGATGTTGATAATTCATTTTACACGAGCTTAAGATTTTTTTCCTATACAAATTTCATAAAATCATTTTTGCAGTCTGGGCTATTAGCTAAAGTGCTGTTTTATGATGTTAAAATGCTTAAATAAAAAATACTTATATAACTACTTTACAATTTAAGTTAAGTCTTTAGACTAGTGCTTTTATAAAAACAGCATATTTTAGAAATATTTGTATTTCTTGCATATTTCTTATTCAGGATGCTGAACTCTCAGCACTTGTGTAGAATTAGCTGTTGAATGTTAAAATGAAATACTAAGAATCATATGTGAAATGAATCCAATAAGTGTAAATTCAAATTATACATACATAAAGAGACTCATTTATTTACATTTTTGTAGGAAAAATATAACACTATAAATAAGCAACACAATATTTTTGGACTCTTGCCTGAATAATCAGGAACAATGTAATGCAAAAAGAAGTAAACTTGTTTGCATTTAAAATGGCCAGAGAATAAGTCACAGTTTTTGTCTGATGTTATGAGTTTCATTATCATCCATTTTGAATGAGCCATTTTCCTGATTATAGAGTTTGAATTATATGTAATCATAGTATCTGTTCAGATGTTAATTGCTTCATTTTTTTTGCAGTTATGGAAGATTATATGAAACTGATTAGTTTCCCTAGAAAATGAGTAGTATTCTCTAACTGTATCATTAGCTTTGCAAGTTAATCAGTGAAAAAGTTGACTGACATTTTTCCTGATCTGAGAATACCAATACACCTTTAATATATATTGTGACATCCTATTCAAATTTTTAGCATAAGGTTGAATCAGATTATAACTCAATTTTGTACTGGGGAGTATTTGCTGGAGTTTCAAAAATCGTATAGGATAAGCATAAAGGATAATTGACAATCTGACACAAATTCTTTCCAAGATCTCTTTAAGTTGCCTAGCTTAATTATAGGGCCTTTCCTGACACAGCTGCATGAGATTTTAAGGCACAACAATAAAACATCCTTTTGGATTTGTGTAAAGAATCTAAACCAGATGTTATATTTCACTGTCATTATTTTAGAAATTTAACTCATTGCATTTATCTTGTTGGAAAGGTAATTAAATTAATATTTTCTTTAAATGTGTTCTTCAGTCTGGGAAATAAGTTATTCTGTGCATTAGCTCAACTTTGAGATTTAATCTTTTCAAATGTTTACATTCTTTTCAAGTTTATCTTTACCACATGAGAAATGACATTTGGATAAAGAAAATGGATTTTCTGTACCTTATATCTGACCAA
>JANHFL010008685.1:16972-28886 GCA_032468155.1 Oxyrhabdium leporinum
TCTGTACCTTATATCTGACCAAAGACAGATCTAAGAATTAGAATGTCAAACATATGAATCCAACTATTCAGTAGTGTGCAAAATAATTACACTGTAGTTTAATTATGGATGACTGTAACAAATTCATAAATGAATTATAAATCCCACTTACTGAAATTTAGAACTAGAAACATTATTATATATATACATATACATACATGCACACGTTATTATATATATACATATTCATACACACACACATATACACATGTTTATATTTATATACATATATATACATACATACACACTCGTGTGTGTGTGTATGTATTTGTATATAAATATAAGTGTGTGTGTGTATACATTCACAAAGAGCACCATATCTTTCATAGAGATATAGATTTAGATATGTGTGTGTGAAAGATATGGTGCTCTTTGTGAAATCAAGTGCACCAACACAGTGTTGTAATAACAGAGAAAGTTACCATCAACAGCCTGAGTGTTGTCAAATTTAGCTACCATGATCCACTCCTTTTCCTACGAATGAGGAGAGCATGGCAGTGGACAAGACAGTTCTCTCACGGAAAGAAAATAGCTTCATCGGGCATGGTATTCACATATTAGATACATATTAGCAGTAAATTTGACTTGTATTGCTTTACAAAATGTCATGGGCATTATTAGGTCACATATCATGAAACATAGCACTGAATTTCTGATATCTTTTTCATCACATTCATTCACAGCCAAAGAGATAAATTATATACAAAGAGACAGGACAGGGAAGCAATAGATTTGAGTTAGGAGATTAAATCAAGTGTCTGTTTTTCCTGGCTCTGCCACCTGCTTTGTTCTTAGTGTTGTATTGATTTTAATTTTTTGTCATTGAGAATTGGGCCATCTACAAATTGAATAAACATTTCAACCAATACATGTACAGAAATTTTACCTATATCATTAATCCTCAGCCACTAATGCCAATTTTCAATCCACAAAAAAGGAATCCACTGTATGCAGCTTTAATCCTTGTTCCTTGGAAGGCAGAGATACAAAACATAATTTAAAAATATGCACAATTGTCTTGTTCACTCACACAGGGAAAATTATCTAAAAACAGTCAGATATGGATTACTTTGATTTTTTTTTTCATAGACTGGATTTCCATTACAGCTGAGCAATTCAAAGAGAAACCAGGAGAAACCTGTTATTGTGTCAGCTCTGCATAGAAAAATAGAACAGCTGGAATTCCTGGCAAAAAGTCTCCATTTATGAGAATGTACTGGTCATATGAAACATTTACATTTCTCATGAATTATAGTATGTACTGATTGAGTGCCATCTAATCTTCCAATGGAAGGTTTGATGCCTAAGAACTTACAATTTGGCATTTGATCTACCAAGGATGAAACATTTGTCTGTGGTTTTCTTTGATGACCAAAAACAAACCAGCAATTTGAAATAGCTTCACAATACAAGTTGCTTAAGTTGCCTACATACCCACACAGTGCCAAAGGTTCACGTAACATTGGGAGAAAATATCAAAGCAAATCAAAAGTTTGCAAATTTTATACCTGCTTATTACATTACAGTATACACACCATAAACTTATGTTCCAAGTTTGATCTTCAACCTAATCTGAGACAAACAACTCTTCAAGATGAAACATAGCACATTGACTCACTGAAAAGAAGAGGTATATAGACATATAAACAAATGAATAATGCACAAAAATAAAAGCATTGCTATACTGTGTTATCAATGTAATAAAACACTCCAATCTACAGAATAGGCTAATATGCTATTTAATTTCACCTTTCTTAAGCCCTTGATTGCTGAAAATTTTTGTATTACAGAGAGAAAAAAACCAATTGTAATGCTTTCCTAATGATATTAAATGATATCAAATTGCCTTTTAAAGACTCATTATTCTTAAACTTAACAGAGAGATAATAAGACATTTGTATAATATATAACATTTAATATGGTCCTCATTTTCAAGAACATAATATTCTTTTAAAATCAGAAATTCAGTTTTAAATTACAACATTTGATCTTGATTACACTGTACTTTTTCCTACGCTATTGCTGACACATACAACTGAATCAGTATTAGTCTAGATCAAATATGCTTAAATAAGCAAATAATCATAGTTTAAGTAGAGTTTGACTACATGAATATTCAGCATAGTTGCATTATTTGTTCCCATTCTCCCTGGCTTACTTTGGCAGAACATGATATCAATTAAAAAGTTATGCTATATTTTACCTATAAACAAACTTCCCTGTGACCAGAAATTGAAGAAGATAGCTAGTATTTTAAGACAAAAGTGCAGTTCCAAAAAGACTTCAATTGTTGAAGAAATTCCAGTTGCAGAAAGAAACAATATGTATGAGTAGCACAATGGTCAACCAAATTTTATTTTGCATTTGCTACCCAGCATTCCATGATGAAACAAAATCTGCTGAGGACTCCTTTGCTGCTGTCCTCCAGAGCTTTGCAAAACTATCCACAACATGGAGCAAGGGTTTAATGAATTTGATGGAAATGATCTTGCTATGTGCCCATTTCCTTTATCTCCCCTGGAATGCAAACCTGAATAATGGGTAGTCGAATCTCAGCATTAGCATTCTTCTGCATCCACTTTTCTCAGGGCACAAGAGAGCTGTAGTCTCTAACACATCATAAATAAAAGCACATATGGTCCTTCCCTATTTGTGAGTTAAAATGCTATTCACCCTTCAACCATCACAAAATTATACTCACATAAAATGTGTTGGCTCCGCAGCCAATCCATATGCTGCATCTTTTGCCGCTGCCCTGAATTGTCACCAAATAGTTACATCCTTATTCATCAGGTATAGAAAATGTAACAAAGGGATTAATTAATTAATTACTCTAGGCCTCTCTTCCGTCCAAAATTATCAAATAGTGGGAAAACACCCACCAAACACTCTGTTTAACATGGGCTGGGATTTAATGATGAAATAAGTCTTTTAGTTTAAGAAATACAGTATATTTGAAACGATCCCAGCTAACGTTTGACCAGCAGAATGAAGATAGTGTGAAGCAGGAGATAAAAAAGGGCAGGCAAAGAGACAGATGCAGAAACTGTTCTCCTTCTGCAACACATAGTTGTCAACAGTGCCAGTCAGTTCTTAACTAGGCATCTTTTGAAAACAAGTTTGGAAACAATAAATCAATGTTCAAAAGAAGCTCAGCTAATAATTTATTAGCTGATCTTTTTTGAACATGGGATTGGTGCACTAAATTATGTTCAAAGGAAACACAGATAAATCTGATCAACTCCACAAGGAGGATTGCAAAGTAAAACAAGAGAGGGATGTCTTTCCTCTTTCCCACATAGTCCTTACTTCCTCTCCCTCATGTCAGTCAGCTACTGCTTTGGCGTCACAGCCTAAAATGACACTGGCAGAAAATTAAACAAAGCTGCTGTAAATCTATTCACTTACTAGCCAAGTGAAGTTTTAAAACCATAAATCTATTCATAGTCTTTCACCAATATTAGAAAGGTGAGGAAGAAGCAGCATCCAGAATTCCAACAGTTACAGCTCCAGGCAATTTAAACAGAGCATGGTCAAGTTAGTCAGGAAGGTCAGAGAGTCACAGAAAAGAAGCAAAAGATTGTCAGCCCCAAGAACAGTTTGCCATCAAAAGTTGGTTTAGTTTTATAAGCAGCTTTAAATACACCAGTCCCCTGTTCTCTCTGGCTCAGGAACAGCTTCTGCAGGTTTGATCACCCAAAGCTTAACCTACCATCATTAATCTTTTTATAGAACACCCTCTGGCTCCTTAATCATTGTATTCTGACTTCTGAGGGGTTTAAAGATCTTGCTTCTATTTCCTAGTCAACATTCTCATTGACAGGCCAAGCATTTTAGAGTTTTTATTTTTATTTATTATTCGATTTGTATACCGCCCCTATTCCGCAGACTCGTAGTTAGTACTAGGGCTTGAAAGCCAATTTGGTGCAGTGGGTTAAGGCATGGGAGACCATGAGTTCTAGACCTGCCATAGGCACAAAGTCAGCTGCATGACCTGCCAGTCACTTTTGCTCAGGAAAGGGAAAGGAGTCCCTGGGATTTTATTCCGATAGTTGTTGTCCACCATAGGGGCAATGCTCATCTCCATTTCAAGGCCTTTGAGCCAGCTCTGTAATTTTCCATTATTTTAATCGAAGTAATTTAAATATATGTATACAGTACATGTATGTGCTTACTACTTTGCTGAGAAATGAATTTTAAAAGTTCAGTTCAGGCAAGATTATCTAAATCTCTTTTCAAAACACACAGAAAACATATTATTTAAATTGTGGAAGAAGAAACTCTGGATTCATGTAGGCCAGAAATAATACATTAATTGAACAGTGATCTCTTTCCATAGAAGCCATGTTATGGGAAAACTTGCTATACTTCTCTGAGACTTTTCTGAAGCTAAAATTAGGATACCTCAGAGATATAATCTAGCAAAGAAAGCTGATTGCAGGCCTAAGGAATCTAGGTGAAAGTGAGCCCCAGAATTAAGGCAAACATTAAAGAACTTGCATAAATTCATGGTGCATAGAAACAGAAGGAATATTGTGAGATATAGATATAGAAAACTGGATATGTGGCCTTCTGTTCCTGGAAAAGATTTGTCTCGCTTTTAAAACAAAAGACAAAAGCAGATAAAGTTTCCTAGTTCCACCTAGTGGTCAAAATGATCTTCTAATGCATACATTAACTGTTACCAACTATCTGCCACTATGTCTAATGAAAACACATATTATCATTATATAAACCAGATAACAGGAAACAAAGCCTAAAGCCTGCATGAAAAAGGGATATGCATAGCTGCTATCTTTGAAGACATCAATGTGATTTTTTTCAATGTTTATCTTTAAAAACAATTTTTATTTTTATAGAGTAGAACAGCTTTAAATAATGACAGATTATTAGATTTGACCTGAGAATTTTGCTTAGATTCAATTAAACTTGGTTTCCACTGACTTCAAATATCACACTAAACCAAAATTATATCATCATTCAGTAAATAGGTAGGCATCTAACTGACCTCCATTTAAAAGTTCCAAATATCTACTGCATTTCCATTTGTGTAAATGAGATGTTATATGGACATACCGTTTTCAATTTTTCAATGCTTACTCTTCATTGCCACCATTCAGTGGGCTAAATTGCAACTATAAGACATATTTTGTTGACTTAGCCCATGTTGCTCCTAGATCTAAACATCACCATAGTCGTGCTCCAAAACTTTTTTAATTTTATCATAAAGTTAGCACAAAATATTATCATCCTGATCTCTTAGTTCATTGGAAATAATTCATTAGAAAATAACCCTAATGGTGGTTCAGGTTCTTTCTAAAATGTGAAGTTAACTGAAAAAGAAGTAGAATTATGAATAAATTCTATCAGGTTTAATACACTGTGTATCCATCAAAAACATATATCCATAATTGAAATTATGTTTTTGTCAAGAAGAATACTGTGTTATTATGGTGGACTTGATAAACGTCTAGCTGTTCTGTTTTAACTGGGAAGAGAAATTTATTGTGGCCTTCAACGAAACCTGATGGAAAAGTTATATATAGTTGTAGTTCTAAGGGGGTTTACTGATGTAATTCAGCAACTTGCGCTTATTTCCATCAAATCACATCAATCTCTTCCTGGTACCAGCTGAAAAAGATTCAAACTGCCTAGATAAATCAGACACAATAATAGTCAAATACCCTAACATGAACTGATTTTAATTTCTAATCCAAACAATCCATTTTAGAGTGAATGACCTCTAATACTGATTGTGCTTTTTAAAAGTATTTTATTATAAGTGGCTCTGATAAATTGACTACAGGGCGAGCCATGTATTATATTTAATAAATATCTAAACAAATAAACATTTATTGCATATAACCATAAGCAGTGTTGTTTGTCCAGTTTCTACACCGATTGTCTTCTAAAGTGGGAAATGTCCAATAGGTTCAATGTGTCTATTAAAATAATAATTTCCTACCTTACACAATTGTTGTAAAATAATAAGTACTTAAACCTGATGTAAAATAAGTAATTACTGAAGGTCAAACATAAAATTATATCAAGGTCCAGTGCAAGGCTTTTGTCACCATGAAAGTAAATTAAAAGCAGGTTATGCAAAGCAATAAAATTAGTACTTAACGTATTAATAATATACCTTTTCTATTTAATTGCTTTTTTGAAAAAAAATGGGAAATACAGAAGGATTATACATGTTAATACTTAGAATTAGACCATTTAAATATTGGAAGGGATAGATATCCAGACATGTAACAGTTAAATTAATTGTAATAAAAAATAAAAAATGGAAATTCTTCATAGTTCCATGATATAGTAATCCATAGTTCTTCATAACATAGTACACTAGTTACTGATAATAAAATAAAATTTACAAGCAGCAACCATATGAAAGTTTTATTTTAAAAAGTCATTAAAAGGAACTAACAATTAGCTTATAGCACAGCCACTTAAAGTGTATTCTCAAAAGATTTCGGGCTGGTTTGAATGCTTTCAAGCATTTTCATATTTAGCAATGAAACTGGATAGTACATTTGTGGCATATCTGGCCTCATAATTTTTTTACAGTGTTCTTGATTAAGCAGATTTGCACTGAGCTGCATCAAGATGTTCTGTTTCACTACACTCCAGGTCGCTGTTCCCCAGTGCACAAAAAGCCCTGACAGCCGTGCCCATTCTGGGACCTTGGCAAAGGAAATAGCTTCTGTCTCTAATAACTGAATGGATGTCATAGAGAATGTAACACTTAAAATGCCATGGAACCTGTTGCATCACTCTTTGGCATGGACATTAATGTAATTGCCAAAATACTGGTTTTCTATCCTACTATGGTTCTAGATAAAGCATAAAATATTACATCCAATTAACAATTAAATTTAAACAATTAAAGGAAAAACTTATCAGTCACTTCACTCGCTTCCTTCTTTCTTTTCTGTCTAAATCCTGGCATTTTACAGAACAATTGAAAGTGAAATATTATGAAAACCAGATCTTTCACAAAAGCATTCTTAATTATTTGATATTTCATTTGACCTTCAAATTTGGTCTGATTGACGTGTTATTGTTGTTATTCAGATTTTGACTGAAGCGAATACGCACTTTTAGTTTGTTTCGATTAAGCATGGAGCTGGATCACATTTACCTATTCAACATGCAGTGAGCACCAGCAGTATTAGGGAGACATAACAAATCACTTACCATGCCATAGATGCATCATTTCACTTCAGCTCTTGCTTTCATTGAATTATGAACAAGATCTGGCTATTCACCCAAACTTTTCAGTTTAGTAAATAAAAGCTTACATAGCATTCCATACTATTCCATTTATATTGGAATAGAGATGTAAGTCTGCACACTACATTTAACAGAATAACAATTGGAAGGGACTTTGGAAGTTCCTTCTACTTCTACTCCAAACCCTTGCTCAAGCAGGAGACCCTATAACATTTCAGATAAATGGCTGTTCAGGTTCTTCTTAAAAAGCTCCTATGTTGGAACACCCACAACTTCTGAAGGCAAACTGTTCCACTGGTTAATTGTACTCCTGTTGGGAACTTAGCTTTATGTTGCTTCTCTCCTTGTTTAGTTTCTATCCCTTGTTTGTTGTCTTGCCGTCTGTTGCTTCGGAAAATAGGTTGACCCCCTCTTCTTTGTGGCGACTCCTCAAATATTGGAATACTGTTATTATGTCATCCTTAGACCTTCTTTTCACTAGACTAGACATACCCAATTCCTGCAACCGTTCTTCATATGTTTTAGCCTCCAGTACCCTAATCATCTTTGTTACTCTCCTCTGTACTTTTTCCAGAGTCAGTTTTACAAATTGAGCTGCTTTGCAATAATTCTAAAAAAAATCCTTATGTAAATATTTATCTGATATTATTGGCATTCAGTTACCTGAAATTGTTTTCATCTTATTATCGAAGCTAAGAGTCTTGCCAAGTTTGAGCTTTTAATTATATGAAAATGGAAACAAACTATGCCAAACAGAAAGAGTTGTGCTGTGCATTCTGCTGTGTCACTATTTCCTTGTATACATTTTTACTAATTTTGGCCTTGTTTGTGGCTACAAAGAAGAATAGGGCAAGCCACGTTTTATGGTATGTCACAGCAAAAAATGAGACATGAGGAAAATAAATGTGATATGTTATTATTTCATCTCTGTCATGAATATTCTCATTTATTTTAAGTAGGCTAATAGAAAAAGACAGGTAAATCTTAAAGGATTGAGAGCAAAAGCTTGCAAGGATAAGCCAATGAAATTCAGAGGATTATGGAGCAATGGAAAAGGCTTATGCTAATGTTATTGCTGTAAAAAGACAATCAAAAATCTCACAAGGCTATGTTTCCTTGCAAGAGCATAGAAATCCATACAGTTGTTTATTTAAAGATATTTAAAAATATTATGTCAGCTCTACCTGGTTCTGCTGTGGCCTCACAGGCATCCTACCATCAAAAGAAGAGGGGGGGGAGATAAAAGGGGGAAAGATGAAAGGGCAATAAAGCTTTGTATGTACGTGACAGGAAATCAGGAGGGGGGAATTCAGGTGAGAACGACCAATCTTTCCTAAGGGAAAGATTGGAGCAGTTCTGACATTAAGCCTTCCTTGACCTCTATGCAAAGTCACTCCAGAGACTTACTTATTGTTCTCTCCTGTAGCATCACAGATGTCCATAATGACATCTCATTACCCAAAATGGATTTGAAAACCTTTCCATCCTTCCTCAAGCCTTCACAGAATCCACAAAACAATATCAATATACTTTAATAAACATACATCTGGTCTTGCTGTCATTATCCACCACCCAAAAAACACTAAATCTTTTGGTTCTGATTCAGCGTTTCTTGACAAATAAAAACTAGCATATCTGAACCTCAGAAATTATGACAATAAAGAAAACCTGAAAACCAGAAAACTCATCCTTTTCTGACATCAACTGCTCATCTACTTTTTGTAAGCATCATATGAAAGCCATTCATGAAAATCACCTTATTTGTTGATTATATTGAAGACTCTATGTAAATTGGGCACTGATGACTATTAGCAGCTTTAAAACAACTTCATGGGTAATATTTCAAAACAACAAAAATTTATGAAATCAAACAATACACATTGTAGAATTATTACACAATTAATCATTTAGAAAAGATAATAAGACACTAAGATTGAAAGAAATTTAATTTTTATTTATTTATTTATTTTTAACAAGAGCATACCATGTACTTTTTTGAATTACTTACAATAAACATGGACATTATTACAAAATGAATTTGTCATGTATATTTCCCAAAGTATATGTTTTATTATTTCTTTGCATATCTTTCGATTGATCGATTATGTGTTATCAAGTTGTCAACTCTCATCAATCACATTTTCTCCATGACGATCGGGTAGATCATCTTTATGCTAAAGACCATTGACAACTTAGCAAGTAAATAAAGATTTTTCATTCAGCAATATTATATTTTAGAAACATAGACCCTGTGGATCTATGAATAACTCTTACATCTGATAATCTGCTAATAGTGCACTCGTCACCATTGTAACTGAATCCATCCACCTTCTCATCCTTTCTCTTTCCTTCTCATCCTTTCTCTTTCCTTCCAACTTCTGCAACATTATTTTAATCCCCCTTCATCCAAAAATTATATTGTATGAATGTTAATTGCATTCATACAATTTGGTATTAGAAAAGCTAAACAAGGATTGCTGGCTAGGAATTCTGTGAGTCGGTCTCAGGACATTTGAAAATGGCTATATGAATCAATAACTGAGGAGAAAATTATTTTTCTCAGTGCTGTGCTGAGTAAAATACCCCAGTCTCACAGAAGGTATTTGTTTGTGTTTCAAGAAAATCTTCACTGGTTATTGCTGTCTTATTGCTGCTTGGGCACGATGAGCATTGATTTCTCTGACTGGATGCAGACTGCAAAAAACAGAAAACTTTGGCTTCAGCCAGTAATTCTACTCAAGTTTCAGATCTGATAATTATTCCTAGATCCACAGATCTACATTCATGTTTGTAAAACAAAGTATGAATGAAAGAACTATGCTTAGTTGCTAAGTTGTCAGTGGTCCTTAAAATAGAAGAAGCAACATTAATTCCCTCTTTAAAATACACCATGACTAAGCATATGGTCATGCATTTCGGGAGGCATATTTTTTGATCATTCCTGTCTTTCTTTGATTTTCCGAGTTCTTTTTGCTACATAAATTTTTAAATTTATGTATTTTTATGTATTTATGTATAAATTTATGTATTTTTTTAAATGTATTTTTTTAAAAATAAATGTAAAATTAACCAGAAAAAATTCCATTACTTCTAAATTCTGGTCCACTAATTTTCAGAATTAGTAAACATATCTTATATTAATTGAATGGTGATATTACAGCTGAGTGATGTAGTGCCAATGATAAGTACACCTGTAACTTACAAATAATTGATTTAAATGTTACAGTTATTGAATGTACAATGTTACATTCAAAGTCAATAGACTGAAAAGTTAGGCAATTAAATATATGTTGTTATCCTTCTACCCCCCTCCCCACAGTTCAATGCTGTGTAAATTAATTTAATTTTCTGCAGTCCTCAAACAAATGCTGGACTAAATGCAATTAGTTTACCGAGACATGAACAAACCAAGGACAGGATGTAATTATATTTGTAGAAACAGCATCTAAACATTAGGCTCTGTTTCTTTTATCTAATGGTCCTTGCTTGAATCTTTACAGGAAAATAGCTGGAGGTTTTTAGTAATTACAACATAATGGACAGCCTAATCCAAGGTATGGACAATTATATAGCTGATTTGTCACAGAGCCCTGCATTGTGCCTTTATTCAGGATTAAATGTTATACAGATCTCACACATTCAGAGAAACCAGAACTATAATAAAGTGTGCAAGAAGAATGTATATATTAAGTGCATCTATGAATGAAAAGTTTCAAAGTCCTTACTCATGAAAAAGTTAATAAAAGACAGACTAAGAATAAATTTAGGCTTGCTGCTATTGAACCCACAGATATTTTTCTCTGTTGACTTCTGACTGACATCGCGACAATACTACAAACAGAGAAATAGAGCTCTCCATTCATGTGCTTACTTCTCCTTGTTGGTGGGCTCCATAAGGAGCCAAAGTCGCCCTGGAGGGGCAGCAAAGCTAAGAAGGGGCACTCGGTGAGGTCACAGGACAGATTGCAACTCTCCTGGTTAACCCCAAGGCTATTTCCCTCTACACTACGACAAAGAAAAGAGGCAGTCTAAGATGGCCACCATGAAGTTGGGACAGCCGAGAAATACCTAAGAATAGTGCTGGAGCGAAGTAGGTGAACAGTGTCTGGAACTGGGTGAGAAGATTTTTTTATTTTATTTGAAACCGCAAAAAGAATCTGGAAAAGGATTTACAATTACTTAACATAGCAGCAACCTGGCACTTTGAAAAAATATTAAATCTGAAGGAGGAATTAGAAAGGAAAAAGACAGAAAATTTGTTAAAAATATAGAAAATTGAACTGCTAAATTGGACAGACATTTTACTGGACAAGCATTTTGAAACGTTGGAACTATTTACCCAAAATTGACATTATTTTTAAATTGTGGAAGATTTAAGAAATGAACTAATATTGAAATTTAACTAAAGAGTGCCACCTGCTGATGAAAGGAATAACAACATATTACCAAAATCTTGCTTGTCTATCAGAAATTTAAAGGTGATAACATGAAAGAAAACATCAGTGAAAAGACCCAAGGATTACAATATAAGACTGGATAGATAGAGGGGCCTAAGTAGTTGTTGGAAGATACAAGGAGCTCTCCAGAGGAGCAGGTAGATTAAGCTTGGGATATAAAGAAAATAAGAATATTGAACTTT
>JANHFL010008685.1:28986-41239 GCA_032468155.1 Oxyrhabdium leporinum
AGGCTTGCCTGACTTCCCATGCGGTGTTTGCGGTCCAACTGAGTGGCCCTGATCTGCCTGCCTGGGTAAGTAAGCCTGAGAGTTGAGCTAGTACCACCCCAACGTCTGAAGGCTCCAGCTTGCCTGCTTGCATTGCTGCCATGGCTCCATCCCACAAGGGGTATGGCACAAGTGGCCTAGCAAGCTGCCTCCCCCACCCTCCACAGCCTCCAGCTTGTCTGGCTAAGCCACTGCCACACCACTCCCCCTTGTTTCCTTGAGTGCAGAGCTGAGGCCGTGCACTTCCTCTCCTGGCTGGCTACTGACAAGGACCCGCATGGCTGACAGTGGTTTTCAACTGAGCAAGGAAGGACTGCAGAGCCAGGCCCTTCACCCACATCCAGCCCATCAGAATTCGCTGCGCTGGGGCAAGAATCAGGAATGACACCCTGTCTCACAGAGCCTTCTGCCGCCTGGGCGGGGAGGAGGAGGAGGAAGAGGAGGAGGAAGAAGAGGAGAACAGCGAGGCTTTGTGCTGGCTGGCCAGGCAGAGAGCAATGCAAGCCAGGCAAGCTGGAGGCTGAGGACGGTGGGGGCGGGGGCAATCATTAGGTGCTTGCCACTGCTTCAGTGGGAGGGCAAGAGGAGAAAATGGAGAAAAATGGTGTGTGTTTGTATGAAAGAGCTTTAGTTGGAGCTTTTAAGCTGCTGGTGGGGGAAGGGGGCAGGAGCCATTTTTCAAGTGGCTCATCAGCCTCCGGACGTCAGAATCCCACCACCAAACACCAGTTCAGAGGTTCCTTCCCTCCCTCCCAGGGGACAGAGAGAGAGAGGGAGGGAAAGTGAGAGAGGAGAAAAAGAGAGGAGAAAAAGAGAGCCAGAGAGGTGAGAGAGAGAGGGAGAACGAGAGAGAGGGAGAAAGAGAGAGAGATGAGAGAGAGAGGGAGACAAAAAAGAGATGAGAGAGAAATGAGAGATGAGAAAGGGAAAAGAGAGATGAGAGAGTGGCAGAGGGAGAGAGAGAGGAGAAAGAGAGAGAGAAATCAGAGAGGAGAGAGGAGAAAGAGAGGGATGAGAGAGAGTGGGAAACAGGGAGATGAGAGATGAGAGAGAGGGGGAAGAGAGAAACAGGGAAAACAGAGAGATGAGAGAGAAATGAGAGGAAAGGAGAGAGAGAAATGAGAGAGGAGAGAGAGAAAGAGGGAGAAAGAGAGAGATGAGAGAAATGATAGAGGAGAGAGGAGAAAGAGAGAGATGAGAGAAAGAGACAGATGTGGTTTCTTGGGGATGCATTTTTGAAAAGTATCAAGAGAAATGCCAAAAGGGCATTCAGTTTGGGATTAAATTCCAAATGAAATTGGATCTTCAAGGTAAGGAGACATGAAGAACTTTCAATTGCAGGTTTCTAAAAATCTTACTAAAATGAATGTCTAGAGGCAGTTCTTTAACCCATTAGTCCAGAGGGAGCACAAGAAATAGGTTCCCAATGAGGGTCTTAGCTATTTAGTTCAGGAATAACAGAATAACAGAGTTGCAAGGGACTTTGGAAAGGTGTCAGAATAACAGAATAACACTTAGAAGGAACCTTGTGTCCCTATACCATTTCAGAAGAATGGCTGTCCAGTCTTTTCATAAAAACTTCCAGTGATTGCCCCCCACTTCTTTGTGGCAGCCCCTTAAAAGCCTGCTGCCTGTCACATGCTTGGGCAAAGCAGTGAGCCATTTTCTCCTTTCAGTGGTCCATGAAAGTACATCTATAGTATGTAGATAATAAAGTCAAAAAAACGTGAACAACATTTTTACAGAATTATAGATACGTTGAGGCTGGGGGTGACACGGAATGGCTGGGAAGGGAGCGGCCAGGGAAGGCACCCCTTGATGTGAGTGACATTGAGTTGGCCATGCCCACCCAGTCACATGACCACCTAGCCACGCCCACCCAGTCACACGACCACCTAGCCATGCCCACCCAGTCACATGGCCACCTAGCCACACCCACCCAGTCACATGGCCACCTAGCCACGCCCACCCAGTCACATGATCTCCTAGCCACGCCCACTCAGTCACATGGCCGCCTAGCCATGACCACTCAGTCACATGGCCACCAAGCCATGCCCGCCCAGTCACATGGCCACCAAGCCACGCCTACCAAGCCATGCCCACCACCAAACCACACCCACAGAACCAGTAGTAAAAATAATTGAATCCCACCACTACCCTTTCAGTGTTATTTGCTCATTCTTTTTACCAGCATCCTACTCTCAAAAAATCCAATTCATAGCAAAACAAAAAACAAAAAAACCATATCAAGAAGTCTGAATATATTCCATCTACTGGAGAAATAGAAAGAATATGTGCATCTTTCATACACATGACAGATCCAAACTCATATTAACACTTTTGTTGATTTCAGTTTCAGAACATTTAAGCTCCTTATTCCAGAGATCACATTAAAGGCTAATTTTACTTTAATCAGCTTCCTGTGAAAATAGGCTGCTGGTTTATAAGCTAACTTTTATTCCTCTAAAGTCTTCAAATGGTGTGCAATTTTGAAAACATCAATAGCATCTGAACAGATTAGACCAGCCTGTATCTGTATGACATTAACAAAATGCCAAGAGGTTTTCTGAGGTATTTTAAATCAAACTTATTTTTCAAAATTCTGAAACAGTTTTGAAAATGGCTTCCTAGAACTTAATTGATTCAACATATTATAAGATACTATGTTAGGAGTATTCCATAATGCAAGCTTTAATACCCAAACAGGTTCAAATTACATATGTAACCCAATATTTTCCAAATATATCCCACAGCATTAAGTGCATATATTGGAAGAAATCTTTACAAAAGTAGGACTCCCAATACTTGTCAATATTTTAACAGGATCAAATAATAATTCTTAACATGAAGCCCAAGAAGACCTATATACTGAAATTCCATGTTCCACTTAGGAACTAAAAACAGAATAAATGAGGTAAGCATGAAAGTGTGTAGTAAAGTTAAATCCACTGTTCAAATAACTAATTATAATTTGTACAATGTCTCACAGACTCTCCTTGCCAAAAAAATTCTACTCAAAGTCCTATGTGTTCAAGTTAAAATAATGTGATAGAATAAACATTAGAAATGAAGATAGGAAAATTTATCAATTCTAAATAAACCTTTGCGTTAAATTCACCTTCATCACCTTCATATCTTATTGAAAATACTCAAAGAAAATCTGTTTGATGTAGTGGTTAAGGCACCAAATAAAAACTGGTGCCTCAAGCATGAAGCCACATGAATGATCTTGGGCTAGTCCTTCTGTCTTAATCCTAGGAAGTAGGCAATGGCACATTATTTCTGAAAATTTGCCAGGAAAACTGCAGGGGCAGTACAGGAAATAACAGAAGTCAAAGTGACTCAACACAGAAAAGAAAAGAAAAATACTCTAAAGAATCCTAATTTTTCTATGTTCAAAAGTTGAGAAAGTTGCCTGGGAGTTCTTATATGAAGAAACAAAACTCAAACCCTAATGCTTATATCCATGTTAATCATTGCTTTGATTCAGACTCATCAAGTCTGATTTATTCCAGTTTATAGAGAAAATGGGATACCAAATTCACTTATTAGTGAAATGAGGCTTTCTACAAAATTGTCTATCTTTAACCACTGTGTCTCTCAATTGCTGTGGGTAAAGTAATAAATAAATATTAAAGTATTGTTTGCATATAACTTTATATGCTCTGTTTCTTGTTATAATATTAATGTTTACAAAAATTCTAATTCTACTAATAAGATGGTTTAAAGTTAAATAAAAAAGAAAGAAAAAGGACATTATTAGTATGTAAAATATCACAACCAAGGAAATGATACACTATTAATTATCAGTTTTGATTTGGGAGTTATAGAGTCTAGAATTATGAGATAATATTCAGAAACAACTCACGCAGATGCCTCCCTGATTCAAAAAAATAAAAGGAAGAGGAAAGCCATACAACATAATCATACTTGCAAAGTTCTGTTATCATACACAATCTCAATAAAAGTAGTTTCATCTTTCCAAATTAATATCATGGTTTGGTTTACTTAGTGGAATTAACAGGAGTTGAGTGAATCATATAATCCAAAATATAAGAATTTGTGGAAACCAAAAATAAGTTTACTAAAGTCCAAGAAACTGTATGAAAGGCTATCCCAATTGCTATCCCAATATTCAAAGAAATTCTAGCTGTCAATTTTAAATTAGAACAAAGAAAGAAATTGATTAAACTTTCCAAATTGTCACCAAGAAGACTACAGATCTATCTTCATAAAATCTTGAGATGTTAAGTTTGATTTAAAGGAGACTTGGTTTTACCATTCAGCTTTGAAAATGTCTACAATTCAATGCTTTGTGTGCCATTTAAAAAAAAAAAGCTATGGAACAGGTTCACCAATTATGTTTACTGGTTGCTTTGTGATTTTTCTTCTAACATAGCACTATGTAACTAAAGCACTTGTCCACCATATATTGCCTATTTTTTTAAAATCCAGGATAGCAAATAATTCAGTCCTATAGTGTATATACTCATTTGTCTGCACATGGATACATCATAATTATTTAGTTTCCCAAGGCTTCTCTGGAACCCATGGCTGAAGCTTTTTATACTGTTACTGCTGCAGCTGGTGGTTTATAGCCATACAATCTACTAGATACTGATTGGCCTTTCTTCCATGAATTATTTTTTTATTGTTAATGTAATAAAATCCTATTGGTATGAACTCTGAAAGTATGAATTTACAAGTGTACAAGTCTATGGATATTCTGAAGCATGTAATTTAATACCAGTAGCACTGATATTTATCCTGGATTAATGTCAATTATTTTCATCCTGCAACAAAGCTTATTTGATCTTTTCCTGTATTTTGCATTGAAATGGCCTCCTGGATGAAATTTTTAATGCACTGAAAAAACACTATGGACTATAACATTCTGTGTCTTTTATTCTCCAATCAAGAGACTGTTTATTAGGATTCTACAATGTTTCTTAACAATATTTTATTTTATTCAAAAGGTTAAAATACAAGCTCCCAAAGGAAAAAAAAATCAAAGACAAAACCAAACCAAAAAAGTAACATTGAAAAAAATGTGATTTAAAAAAACCCCAAAGGACAAACACACTGACAAATGTATTGCAACAATAACAGCTATCCCCCTTGCAAAGCAGGTCCAAAATTTATAAGCTTGTACCTCTATTTTCAACCCAATTGACCTGTCATACATTATATATGCAAAAGAAAAAATAGTTAACAGGTTAGGCAACAACGAAGTTAAAATTCAAATTCAAATTGGAATCTGATCTGTTGCTGTCAAATGTGAAGAAGAAAGCATTTGGCTTGATATATATATAGAAGTGCCAGAAAAGATTGAAAAGAATACGAACAATGAAATTCTGACATAATAAATATGATGAAGAATGGACTGGATTTGCTTGGCAAGAGAAAGGTTCTGTTGTCAAGGAATATTATTCAACAATGGATGTTGCAGAAATATTTACAAAAGAGACTTATGAACTTTGGAAGTAAGATGCAATTGTTGGGAAAGCTCCTAATTTAAAACCTAAGGAATGTTTCATTATTACGAATCAAAGAAAGGTATTTGACCCTTGACTCAGAGATAATGATCGGGGCGATTTGAGTGCTTTGAACTTTAACTTCTGCAAACTTTTTTAAAACAATTTTATTTATCTTATTTTATGAGCAACCACTGTGTATTACATAACATAGGAATATGAGAATATTAAGCAGTCTTACACATTTGTTTGTATAATAATATGGGGTATACATTAACTTACCTTTTAAAACTAACCTGATTAGAAGAGCACGATTCAAACAATTGATTCATACAATTATCATCATCATCGATACATTATGAGATATAGGTAAAGGTAAAGGTTTACCCGCACATGCGTGCTAGTCGTTTCTGGCTCTAGGGGTGTTGCTCATCTCCATTTCTAAGCCAAAGAGCCAGTGCTGTCCAAAGACATCACCATGGTCATGTGGAGGAACGCCGAAGGAACACAGAGCGGTGTTACCTTCCCACCAATGTGGTCCCTATTTTTCTACTTGCATTTTTTACATGCTTTCAAACTGCTAGGTTGGCAGAAGCTGGGACAAGTAACAGACCTCACTCTGTTACGCGACACTAGGGATTTGAACTGTTGAACTGTCAACCTTCTGATCAACAAGCTCAGGGTCTTAGCCACTGAGCCACTGCATCCCCAGGGAGATGTAGAGGTCAACTTTTAACTTAAATGTAATTTAAAATGTTGGTCAAAGTTCACATTATCACTCCATTCCTATCTTTTATTCTTGCCTTTGTATGAATCATTTATGCATTATAAATGAAAGCTGATTTACTACATATTAATATTTATTATATATGACATTAAGCCCAAATTATAATGATAAATATTTCAATCTAAAATCAAATGTCAACACTAAACATTTTATTGTCTTGAATGAGGTTCAGTATATGTTTATAGCATCAAGAATTTTTAAAAAGTAGTAATTCTAACTCTTTTATATTGATGTATTTATTCTCATAAAAGAGTTGAGATGATTTAAAGTATACATTCTATGTGCTTGGTTTTGTTAATTGGATGGTTATGTTTAATTTGTTACAGCAATTAGCTTTCTTCATGTAAAATCTAATTAACATATTTTTACATCATGGCAATAAATTATTAAGGAAAATGGTTGGCGTAAATGATCTCACCTAGGCACTACATTCCCATCTAAATAAGTGTAGCTAGAAGCTGATGAATGAACAGATTAACAGTAAAGTGTTTGTCACAGAACAAGGGATACTTATCTATTCCCACCATATTTTGGATGGAAAGTAAAAGCATACATTTCATGAATGAATAATCAGTAACAGGTTTATTTCATAGGAGTGTTCTGAGATTAAACTTGACTGAGGGTTTATAGAATGCTATCAGGCAAATAAATAAAAAGGGAAATTATTGCATTGCATGCAATATTTCCAGTCTAGCATCAAAACTCAAATAGAAATGTCAGTCCTTACTCTGAAAAGATATTGCTATGCAATTCAGATACCGTTCCCTACTTTCATCTGTATTAGGAACACCCAAAATAGGTCCTTTCACCTTGCCGGATGATAGGTCTTCCCAATCCTAAAAAGTGACATAATCCAATGTAGAGATTTGTTTATATATTCAGATCATTAACGTATGTATTAACAGACTAACAACATTG
Organism: Oxyrhabdium leporinum; assembly: GCA_032468155.1. Lineage (NCBI taxonomy): Eukaryota > Metazoa > Chordata > Lepidosauria > Squamata > Cyclocoridae > Oxyrhabdium > Oxyrhabdium leporinum. The sequence continues at coordinate 36,205 of JANHFL010008685.1, forward strand.
GAAGGGATCTTGGAGGTCTTCTAATCCAACTTCTTGTTCTAGCAGAAGACCCTATACCAGGAGTGTCAAACTCGAGGCGTGCGAGACGGATGTGTCACATGCTGGCCCCATCTCCCCTGAGTTCAGCAAAGGGGAAAAAAGTCCCAATACATCACATGATACCACCATGACGGCGCGAGTTTGACACCCCTGCCCTTTACCATTTCAGATAAGTGACTGTCCAATCTCATCTTAAAAACCTACAGTGATGGAGCACCCACAGCTTCTCAAGGCAAGTCATTCCACTGATTGTTGTAACTGTCAGGAAATTGCTCCTTATGTCTAGGCTGGTTCTCTCCTTGTTTGGGTTTCCATCCATTGCTTCTTGTTCTGCCTTCAGGTGCTTTGGCGAATAGGCAGCCCCTCAAATATTGGAACATTGCTGCTATGTCAACCCTAGGCTTTCTTTTCATTAAACTATGCATACCCAATTTCTTCAACTATTCTTCAAATGTTTTAGCCCTCAGGCCCCTCGTCATCTTCTTTGGTCTTCTCTGTAGTCTTTCTAGCCTCTTTTTTATATCATGGCAACCAAAACTAGATAAAATATTCCATTAACATAGCATAAATATGTACATTATTGAAACAGCTATTGCAGTATATTGATACACTGAAGTTTGAATCAATTATTTGCTTCTTCCAGATTTATCTTCTTTTATCTTTCTGAACCTGCCTTTACTTGTATTTCTTGTCTCAATCATGCTTTTCTTTTCCTCCTGCAGACTATATTATCAACCATTTCTTTTCATCTTTCCTTCTTTCCTTCCTTCCTTCCTTCCTTCCTTCCTTCCTTCCTTCCTTCCTTCCTTCCTTTCTTCTTTCTTTCTTTCTTTCTTTTTTGCTAGTACATTGTTAGTGATCACTTGAAATTAAATATAGCAGCAGACTAGAAAAGCTCACATATAATAAGACCACATATTTCTTGCAAGAGAAAGAATTAGTATTTAAGCATGACCTCTATTCTCCTTTAATATTTTTAGGCATATATCAATTTACCAGCTACACACCTTACTTCTGGCTGAATAATACCTCCCATTTTCAGTTTTTGAAGATATTTAATTTAAAAATAAATTTACACTCATTAATCTTATTTCAGTTCAATTTTGATCCAGGCTGCATTAAAATGGCAACACCATGCTCTAGCTTTGAAAATAATTAGGGGGTTGACTCTGGTAGGAGGGAGCAATAATTACCATTAGTTATTGAGACTTTTTTTTTTTACATATGGAGGTTTTTATTTATTTATTTCACCCAACTTATGCAATACATATACATGTGTTTCTTAATGTCATGTTTCTTTGTTATATTCAAAACTTGAATCATAGAAATTATATATAAAAATGTCTGATAAAAGTCTTTATTTTAAAATGAGATTGTTTATCAGCAACTTCCAACAGTGCATTTTTGTGCACATTTTAAAAACATTTTCTGGGTTTTTTTGAGAAAAGCTGATTAAACATCTGTTGATGTTGAGTCTTTGGAAGCTGAACATGCCAGTATATTCCCAACAAGCACCAGAACATACCTCTTTTGCATTCCTGTGTGTTAGTCTGGTGCTGGCAGCATGAACAACAAAGATGCACCAATAAAACAGGAGATTGATGCTTTAACCAACAATCTCTCCTATTTATTGTGTGGGCTTTTGCTAATATTTTTGAATTTTGCGTTCTTTGTTATGGTAGCAAAACAAAGGAAACATACTTTGGTACTTGGTGCTGACACATGTAAACGGACTAAAATAAAACAAAGGACAAAGGGAAATGAAAAAAAACCCCAAGCACAATAATTCCGAGTACACTCAAATGTGGAAACAGTGACAGGTTGTGCTTTGCATCCTTCAGTCACTGAACAGTCTAATTTCTAGGATGTCATGCATTTCCATGGCAGGCTGAACATTTTCCTTCACAAGCTGGCAAAGATCTGTTGAAGAAAACAGAAGGTGACCTGGATTTTTTTTTCAGACTGACCCTGCACTGATGAAGCCAGAATGAAGGAGCGAATTTTTCATCCAGTGAATACAGAATGACTGATTGCAAGCATGTGGAGTGTTTATGATTAATCCTATTAAATCTAGAGCCAGTGACAGCATTCAACTGGCACATGTTTGTACACTCAGGGACAAGCAAAATGGAATTGCCATAGTGACCTTTAACACTTCCCAAACTTTCTGTTTCCTCTCTTCTCTATATGGGTGAATATTATTCTATGTGGGTGGATATTGACAGTTATAAGGCCATTTTATAAATTTTCTTCTTTTTCTTAATAACAGAAAATCAACCTCTTGTTATTGTTTTCACTTTCCTCGGGACTTTTAGTATGTCTGTAAGTGTTTATACTAACTAGACCTTCTTGACATTGTAACTGGCACATAAATCAGGAAAAATATTGGGAGTCCTGCTTATAGTCACTCATGTACTCATTATCTCCTGATTGGATTACCGTAATGTGCTCTGCATGAGCTTGCCCTTGAAGAGTATCTGTAAACTTCAGCTAGCACTAAATGCAATGACATGCAATGTGTGATCCCTCAAACCTGGTTATGCCTCAGATTTGAGGGACTTAGGAGACCAGTGGTGTTACTGAGATGGCTCCATTGTTATTGACATTCTCTACTGTCCCTAAGCCTTGTGAGAGGATTTCCTAAATATTTTTAAAATAATAATTGTATTTTATATATTATTTTTTTATCATCTTCTTGTGTATCGCCTGAAGCCATTTTTCATGAGAAGGATGAAATTTGACAAATAAGTAAATAGGAGTGAAAGATAAAAAGAGATCCACTATTGCAAGTGCAATTGATAAAACGCAGAATGCTAAAGAGAATTTTTAAAAATGAATTTGTATGACTTTGCTCCTCTTTTACAGACTTTGATAGAGACATTAAGTCTGAACTTTGTTGAACTTAAAAGCTTCAGTTAGTATCTCTAACTATGAGGCTAAAATGAAGGAAGGAGGTTTCCAAGAACAGGATATTAAGTTTCTGACTAAGTGAACAGACATGGTATCTTTCTGGTCTAGCACTGCCTGTAGACATTCCTAAGTTATCAGTTCCATCAAAACGAGGATAGAATGATTACAATATATTATAATGCTGTTTGAGCATTTAATTCCATTTTTGGTCAAAATTTCAATAAGATTGACCTATTTATGGCAACTAGTATAAGGCAAATATGGCGTCCAACTCTTAGTGAATACCAAAACAAAGAAAAGTTAATTGACTCATCAAGCCAGAAAACAGGGAGAACTAAGAGTTCCTGCTAATGAAAATCCAAATTTTTACAAGCAATGCTCAGTTGCAAAACTGTTGGTATTTGTTGTGGGAAAATCTCCAGTTTTCCTGTAGTTTAAATTGAATGGCCCAGGGCCAGAAAAAGAATTAATTAACCTCTCCAATTTAAAAAAAGAATTCATGATTGGGAAGTTGGACTGGGCTCATATCTGGCTCTAATTCCTAGGATATAACTGCCTGAATTTTGTTCCCTCAGTTTTGCCTTTAGAAAAATGACTAAGACATTTTATAGAACTGTTTTATCTTGGCGGCTGCTCCAACAAAAAATGTGTTCTAATTCTCAGTTATTTTGTAACGGTGATCAAAAAAACATCTTTGTTGTAAGCCACTGTACCTTTTATAGAATAAGCAAAAAAATCCTTTAAATAAATAATTGGCAAAGCAAAGGTAGGAAAACTGAAACTGGAACGTCACTGATACGAAGTGCTTTGTCTGTCAGGACAACTTAGGATGAAAAAAAGGAAGAATAATTACTGGTGAGTGTTATTCTATCACAGTGTTGTATGTTCCTGCATGACTTCCTTGTTTCAAAGAGATTGTTAGTAACTGCTTCTCATGAAAGAAAAATTTATTCACAGCAGGAACCCAAAGTACGAACTGTTTAATTAGGGAACAGATGATAAAAAAAAATAACTGGAAGAATACAATAACATATACACAATAAGTTTAGGTGGAAGTGGTGGAAACCTTAAATACAGCACACGGAAAAAATTCAGAATTTTTAATCATGTTTCTTTATGACATTTGCCTTGTTTAATGTCCAATATAATCCTGAATTATAAGATTATAGAAGATCATGTTTTTCCGTATGCCTTGAATTAACTCCATTACCAATGAGACCTCATTACTTTCAGGCATCTTGGAAATATTAGTTCAAAGTGAAGTATCATCCTAATGTTGCCTAAGCACTTCACCAGCACTGAATCTCACTTTAAAAAATAAGAATAGCACTAGCATTTTAGACTTACATATCACCCCATAGTGTTTTACAGCACCGTTTTTTTCTTGTCTGGCATCCGAGTTATTGATGAGTATTCAACTTTTCTCGCAGAATGAATCTTTGTCCCTCTATGCATCCTCTGCATAATAATAATAACTGTACTTTTGTAAAGTCTGGAATTTCCTTGCTAACTTTCCACATTTCATCCTCTTGATTTAAATGCAGTAAATTCTGATGAGTTCTCTACTGTTTTCCATAAAGAGTTGAGCAGGACTTGGACCATTTCACCAGGAATCAAGACAAGTTTATATTCATGCTATCAGAATTCATTGCATTATCTATGCAAGCTTTGACTGTTCTTCTGCAAAGCTGTTTCATGTCAGGTGGTAAAATGCTGTTTGAACACTTTCATTCCATTTTATTTTTAAACCTCAATAAAGTTTGGCATTTTATCTGTGACTGCTATAAAAATCTAATTATGGCAAAAACTCTGACTTTTTTAGAATTCTACAAAAGTAGAATTGTAAAATTCTTGGGGTGCACATCTAGTATTTTCAATTATCTCTGCTACAATCAAAAACATTTTCCCTAAAAGGGAGTGGGAGTCTCTAAATGCAGACAAAACCAGAGTTCTCCTGACCATTTCCATACATATGTATGATACTGGGAACAATTGATGTTTTTTTTTTCAAGGAGATAAAGAGCTTTTATTATTGAAAAAAAAAATTTTATACAAGGCATTTTTCAAATATAACCCCATCCTCCAT
>JANHFL010008686.1:8201-25275 GCA_032468155.1 Oxyrhabdium leporinum
AAGCCTTTCCTGACTGAGGGGTTTTTAAATGGGTTTTAAATTTTTAAGGGTTAATTTTAAAAACGGGGTTTTAGAGGGATTTTTATATGTGAACCGCCCCGAGTCCTTGGAATGGGGCGGTATATAAATTTAATAAAATAATAAAATAATAATAATAATAATATTCCATCCAACCTTCACTGGAATAATGTAACATTAATCAATCAGAATAGAGCTGGAAGGGATCCTGGAGGTCTTCTAGTCCAACCCGTTGCTCAAGCAGGAGACCCTATACCATTTCAGACAAGTGGCTGTCCAGTCTCTTCTAAAAAAAGCCTCCAATGATGAAACACCCACAACTTCTGGAGACATGTTGCTCAACGGATTGATTGTCCTTGCTGTTAGGAAGTTTCTCCATAGTTCCAGGTTGCTTCTCTCCTTGTTTAATTTCCATCCATTGTTTCTTCTCCTGACCTCAGGTGCTTTGGAAAATAAATTGATCCCATCCTCTCTGTGACAACCTCTCAAATACTGGAATACTGCTATCATTTCCCCCCTAGTTCTTATTTTCTCTAGGCTAACCTAATGTAGAATGTCCATGGAGATTCTCAAACATCCAGGTCATGGTTCTCTCAAAAGTCCTTTTTCACTGGTCAACTGGACTTTTGCAGTTTTTTTCCTTGAAAACATTTTGATTCTCATCCAAGAAGCTTCAGAACTAAAGAAGCTTCTTGGATGAAAAGCAAAACATTTTCGAGAAAGATACCAAGGAAATCCAGTTGTCTTTTGGAAAAATACCTTTGGGACATTAATGCAGAACCTAAATCTTGAAAGCGTAGTGTGAAATTTCAGAAGAGAAGATATAAACAATATATAACTGAATCAGTGAGATGACCACCATGTTTTGGATAGGCTTAAAATTAAGCAAAGCTAAACCTTAAACTAAAGATCACTATTCATAGTAATCCTTACTATGCTCTCTCTCTCTTTCTCTTGAAGTAAATTCCTTTCTTGGATGTTCTCCTTCTCTCTGCTTAGCCATTGCCTCCTTCCAGGTGTGTAGAAAGCTGTCGCCCTGGATTTGTGAAGGTGGCTCGGGAAGGAGAACCCATTTGCTGCTACAACTGTTTTCCATGTGCAGAAGGAACCATCTCAACTCAGGAAGGTGGGTGACAACAGGTAAATCTTGGGGAAAGCCATCCACCCACATTCTCCATAGAAAGGCTGTACAAAAGCAATTCTAAGCTTGGTTCTTTTTTTGTCAATTTTTTAAAACTAATATGCAGAATTTATTTCACAATTTCAGAGACTAAAAAGTAAGCGATGACACTGGATGTTAAACTTGGGCAGCACATAAAAATATTGCGGGCCAATGAGGGTTTGGGATTATAAGACAAGGTGGCACAGTGGTTAGAATGCAATATTACAGGCTCAATAGGAGAATGGCAGCTGATGGAGTAGAAGCGCTAGAGCAGAGTCTGTCAGCCTTCGATTGCTTTCACTCTTATTACAGTGCCAATATTTTCCTTCTGCAGTGTGGAAATAGACATTTCCTCCTATGTCACCTCAAGTAGTATGGTTGGTTTAAGCTGAACCTTGTTACAGACTGGCTCCAGAGGGTCATTGGTTACTTTGCAAAAAAGGAACACCCCCATCAAGGCAATAATTGCCTTCATCTCTAAGAACATCTAAGCCCTTCTTTTCCTCAGTAAAAGAGGCTTAATGATTCTGGAGATGATCTTTGCTCTGGTGATTCGAGTCTTAGCATTAGGCAGCAGAGTGAGCTCCTGTCACTTGCCTCAGCTTCTGGCCACCTAGCGGTTCGAAAGTATGCTACATGTGAGCAGACAAATACAGCTTCGGTGAAAAACATACAATGTTTCGTGCAGATGGTGAGATCCCTGCTGGTGCTGGACCAGCATGGATACAACACATTACTGTGAAGAGACATCAGCTATGAGAGAAGGCCTTGGATGATGCTGTGGGGTGCCACTTGTCCTTCTGGTGCAGAGCTACTCTGCCTCATGTGGTGCACCCCGCATAGCACATGAGCACAAACTAAATGGACTAGCACTCTTCCAACAAACAAATTACTTTGTACTAATACTGTTGTCTCCTCATTAATTGTACCTGCACCATATGCTTTCTGAAAATCTCTTTCCACCTCAACAGAGAAAGATTCCTTCTAAGGGTATGGAGAAGAGAGGAAGTGCATCTCCATTCCATTCCCTTTCCATAATCATTGGCCATCACCGTCCAAAACTTTTCTTTTGCTTCCTTAATGGAGATTTTTTTAAGGTCTTCCGCAACATACATTAATTCATATTATCACTTCTGTCTTTCCAGTTTCTCAACATCACCTCTCACCCAAGCAATGCATTTCATATATCTGTAACAATCTTTATTTTCTTTCTTTATGTAACGGATGTTCCTTATAGATGCAGAAACTTGTACCAAATGTCCAGAAGATCAGCATCCAAATAGAAACCAAGATCGTTGCATCCTCAAGGTTATAACCTTCTTATCCTATAAAGACTCTTTGGGAATTGTCCTAGCAACCATTGCCCTCTTCTTGACATTAATCACGGGTTTTGTTTTGGGAATCTTCATTAAATTCTTAAAAACTCCAATTGTCAATGCAAACAACCAGGATCTTTCCTTCATCCTCCTGATCTCACTCCTGCTTTCCTTCTTGACCCCCTTCCTCTTCATCGGTCAACCAACCAAACCAACCTGTCTCCTGCAACAAATGGTCTTCAGCATCATCTTCTCAACTGCCATCTCTTCTGTCCTAGCAAAGACAATCACAGTAGTAGTGGCCTTTTTGGCCACAAAACCAGGGAATAATCTGAAGAAATGGCTAGGAAAGAGCTTGGCCAACTCCATCATTCTTTCTTGTTCCAGTGTCCAGGTTTTCATTTGCATCATCTGGCTGGCCACATCTGCCCCATTCCCTGACTCTGACCCGCACTCTCAACCTGGAGAGATCATCCAGCAATGCAATGAAGGCTCTGCTACCATGTTTTATGTTGCTCTGAGCTACATGGGCTTCTTGGCTGCTGTCTGCTTTATGGTGGCTTTCCTAGCCAGGAACCTCCCAGGGGCTTTCAACGAAGCCAAGCTGATCACCTTCAGCATGCTGGTCTTCTGCAGTGTTTGGGTATCCTTCGTGCCTACCTATATGAGCACCAAAGGGAAGTACATGGTGGCCGTGCAGATCTTCTCCATCTTGGCTTCCAATGCTGGCCTGCTAGGCTGCATCTTCATCCCCAAGTGCTTTATTATCATTCTGAAACCAAACCTGAATACAAAAGAACATCTGATGTTAAAATAAAACAGAAACTACTTTACATTACTTCTTAACAATGTCATTTGATAAATCCAAGTGAAGCATAAACTTATTTGACTAAAAGTAAATAAATAATGGGTTTCTCCATGTAATTTTCCATCTGAGTGCTTAGAATGATTGTGTGTGTCTCAGTGCATATATTTCTTTAATTTACGGGTCATTCATCTTTCGAATTGTTACTATTTGCACTATATTTATCAAAAGCCTTATTAATTGAAGAAATATACAATCAAGATTTCTTCTGGCTTCCCAAAGAGCAGTGATTTTCTCAATCCAAGAACAGCTGTTTATTGTTGCTTTATGGAACGAGATGAGTTGTCCTTGAACTAACCAAGGCCAACAATGGGACATCTCATGCCAAGCAACCCTCCCTTTCTCTTGAGTTTTGCTGATTTTTAAAAGGGACAAAAAGGAATAAAATTAACAAGAAATGTGTTTGATGATCCCCAATTTGTCAGCATGGTTAGAATGCAGTATTTCAGGTGAACTCACTGCTCACTCAAGCTCAAGGTTGACTCACTCTTCCATCCTTCTGAAGTCAGTACAATAAGGACCCAGATTGTTGGGGCAATATGCTGACTGTGTAAAATGCTTAGAGAAGGCTGTAAAGCATTGTGAAGTGGTATATTGGTTTAAGTGCTATTGCTATTCAAAGCAATAGCTACTGGCTATCTCAGTTGCTCATCCTTCTCTGCTAGCTAAACCAATGTAGCTCTAATCCCCTAAAAATCATAATCTACAGAGATTACAGATGAGAAGAGAAAGCTCCGAGGCTCACTAGAGGGCAGGAAAGGTCCTAGGAAAATCTGAAATAATTAAGAACAACAAGCAGAGGGATGGTTCAGGTTTTATTTTATTTGAGAAAAGTGGAGACTATCCTCCAGTGGAAAAATAACAGTAGCAAAACACAACTCAAAGAGACTCAGCCTTAATTAATTCACTGTTAAAGGACAGGAGTTTTCCTTATTCAGTTTTCAAGATTCAATCTCAGAACACCTTATTTCTTGGCAGTTAAACCCAGTTCAAAAGACTACAGGTGGTCCTTGACTTAGAACAATTCATTTAATGCCTGTTTGAAGTTACAATGGTACTGAGAAAAGTGACTCATGACCGTTTTTTACACTTGCAACCATTGCAGCATCCCTATAGTCACCTAATCAAAATTCAGATACTTGACAACTGACTCATATTTATGATGGATGCCATATCCCAGGATAATGTGATCACCTTTTGTAACTTTCTGACAAACAAAGTTAATGGGGAAGCCAGATTCACTTAACAACTGTGGCAAGAAAGGTTGTAAAATGGGGCAAAACTCACTTAACAAATGTCTCAGTTAGCAACATAAATTTTGGGTTTAATTGTGGTCATAAGTTAAGGACTATCTGTATGCTTGAACCTTTCTTTTTCAATTGTACAGTTGTATAGAAGAACATGGACAGGACATAAATTTGCATTGTTGTGAGACTATTCAGATTCAAAAGTTTGGGGTTAAATTCTCCATTGTCCCATTTTCTAAGTTTGAAGCCACATCTGCGAGTTCTCCCTTTGGGCACCATCCGGCTGAATAATTTAAAGTTTCTAGAGGAGATTTTCCATTCCTTACAATTATCCTAATCATTCAGTTTTATTTGTTGTCTTTCTATTAAGTCTCAAGGGACCTTTCTGGAATTATTGAGTAAATTGGTCAAGAAGCACATCAAAAACATGTTTTGATGTCAAAGCCAGGCACCAGGGTAATCCTGCATTACATCTTCTCATCAGAAAGGTTGGCTGATAAATGGTTATGGAGAAAAAGAGAGAACGGGGGTATTGTTAAGGTGGGCAGGGGCTGTGTTTATTGCTCTCTCCTTCAAATGTGAAGCCTTGTCTGGCCTCTGAATTAGGAAAACCAGTGAAGCTTGTATTTTGGAAGAGAGCTTTTATTTCTTCTACCCGTTCTTCTCATTCTTTGAGAAGAAGGTTGCAATGCAGTACGGTGAATCAAGCCAGGAAGTCATGTTGCTGCTACTTCTCCTGGTGCTGCTTTTGTGGCCTCAGGGAGCTTCTCAGCAGCGCAAAGCCAAATGTCTCTTGACTCTGGAGCAGGAAGAAGTTTATTCGCAGAATTATTACAAGCCAGGAGATTATCTCATTAGTGGGATAATTTCTGCAACCCAGGCTAGGTTTCTACCATTTAGCTTCAACAAAACTCCTTCCGTTCAATTATTCTTGTAAGTCAGTTCCAGCCCTCTAAAATTGACCAGCTATTGTCCCCTTGAACTGCTACTTATGCTCTCTTTCTGTCCTATTATATCTTGGGCACCTATTTTACAGATTGCAATTGATGAGGTTCCTCAACACCTATCAAGTAAGATGATCAAAGTAGAGATCTTCGCTATCATTTCGTCATGCAGAACAAACATTCCCTTTCCTCACTTCCTTTAAGCAGAGATTCATGGGCCCTGTGGAGTATGGAGTGGCCCCTCCTTACTCCTCTCTCGCCCATGAAGAAAAGAAGAAAGCCATCTTCAAACTGATCTTGATTCCTGAAAATGACATGGCTGCAAGTTCTCAGAAATACTCAGTGTTCTCCTTGAACTGGTGGTGGGAAAACCTTCACAATTCTACACTAAGATCCACTATTGAGATGAAAATCCCAAAGGTGCTTTTCAAAAGGCAACAGAATAACAGAATACGGAATAAGAGAGTTGGAAAGGACCTTGGAGGTCTTCTAGTCCAATCCCCTGCTCAGGCAGGAAACCTATACCATTTCAGACAAATCAATGTCCAATCTCTTCTTTAAAACGTACAGTGTTGGAGCACCCACAACTTCTGTAGACAAGGCTTTCCACTGATTGTTCTCACTGTCATGAAATCTCTCCTTAGTTCTAGGTTGCTTCTCTCCATTGATAAGTTTCTAACCATTGTTCCTTGTCTTGCCTTCAGCTGCTTTGAAGAATAGATTGAGCCCCTCTACTTTGTGACAGCCCCTTAGTTATTGGAACACTGCTATCGTGTCACTGAAGAAGCAATTGAAGATGCTTCTTGGATGAGAATCAAAACATTTTCAAAGAAAAACCAAAAAAAGTCCAGTTGCCTTTTGAAAAACACCTTTGGGACAAACATGACCAGGTTGATTGAGAATCTCCATAGATACTGAGATGAAAGAGTCACAGTTAAGAGTGTACATATTCACTACAGTTAAAAATCTACTTATTCACTGTTAAGAATGTACTTATTCACTGTACTTGTTTGCAAGTATTTATGATTCCCACTAATGAATTCATGCCAAGTATTTAACACTCCCAAGCTCAACAAAAATGAAAATATTGTATAGTATTGATCTAATGAAAGGATCCTGATGATCGCACTGGTGCTCTTGGCTTATGGCAGTAGAATTGATCTAAAATGCTAAAGGTCTCCTAAAGGACCTTTTCCTGCTTTAGAATTCAATATATAATATTGAAGAATAGGTAACATTTCCAAATATTAAATGCTGGGAAACATGTTTTTACTAAGTGAGTGTTTTTACTAAGAGAAACTAAATTGGATTCTTGGATCAATTTGAAAGATTTATCAAACAAAAATAAGTGAAAGCCGATAATAATTAGATTTGTTTAGAAATCACATGAATTCAGTATGTTAAGAACTGTCTTTCAATATGTGTGATATCTCAGGATATCAGCCACCCTGGTTTGGAGACATTAAATGATCCATCCCAAAATGCAATGAAATCTCATTAACCTGTTCATGACTTTCTATTCCTGTTAGAAACTGAGATAGCACATTTGAAACAAGATTTTAAAACTTTTAATACTACAATTTATTACCAGGACTATTTTTCTACAGTCATATTTATAGGAGCGTTTTAATTCTCACTTAAGAACTCTTGATACTGGGTGAAATAGAATATTGAATAGTATTTCAGTAAAATGTACTTTTGGTTCATTTTCTGATATATTTCTATGTACAGGGGACAATACACAAAATACTGGAAAATGCTCTCCTTCATTTCTGCTGTCCACCAATTCAACCAGGATTCTAGGACTCTCTTACATAACATCACTCTGGGATATAATATCTATGAACACTATTTCAGTGAGCAAATTACTTTGGATGCTCTTCTGGACCTGCTTTCAGATGGAGAGGCCAATGTTCCCAACTACAGATGTGGAAAGCAGAAAAACACACTTGCCGTTCTTGAAGGGGCCAACGCTGACATCTCTGTCCTCATTTCAAACATGTTGGGCACCTACAAAGTCCCACAGGTATTTCTTTACTGAGAGGACAATATTTAGCCATAGAAATTTAAATTCAAGAGCAGAGTTTTATCATGGAGGTTGGAGATGATGGATCAGGATTTTCAAAGGCAAGATAACAAACAATGGATGGAAACTAATCAAGGAAAGACGCCACATAGAACTCAGGAGAAATTTCCTGAAAGTTAGAACAACCAGTGGAACAAGATGCCTCTAGAAGTTGTGAATGTTCCAACACTGGAAGTTTTTAAGAAAAGATTGGACAGCTATTTGTCTAAAATTGTATTGGTTTTGCTGCCTGAGCAGGGGGTTGGAAAAGAAGACCTCCAAGGCCCCTTCCAACTCTGTTATTCTGTTAAAGGGAGAAAAGAGAGTAGACAGATTCATCTGTCTGTGGAGATTCACAGTCTTCCAGGACATGGTTGTCAAAAGTGAAGAAGCTTCTTGGATGAGAAGTAAAGCATCTTTAAGGAAAAACAAAGTCCAGCTGCCTTTTGAAAAAGCACCTCTGGGATCTTCCATTCTGCTGTGGTCCCAATTCAGATATGAGAACTCTTCTGATACCTTGGAACAGCAAAATGGTGCACTTAGGGAGCAAGTGGAAAGAAAAGCAATACCTGAGCAGAGAAGCAGAGTCACCACCATCTTTATTTCAGAAGTGTTCAGTGGGAAGAGAATTGCTATTTGGGGGCTGCATGTGTTAATACCTTTGTCTTCCTTTTTCAGATCAGTTACAGTTTTGTTTCCCCGCTTCTGAGGGATAAAAGTCAGTTTCCTTTCTTCTACCCAATGCTCCCTGCTGAAGGAGTCCAGTATCCAGGGATGGTCAAACTGCTCCTCCATTTCAGGTGGACCTTGGTTGGCCTGATGGCTCCGGACACGGACCAGGGGGAGAGGTTCATGAGGACAATGACTTCCATGCTGATCAAGAATGGCATTTGTCCAGTTTTATCTCAAGTGTTTTCCATAAAAATCAGTAACTTGGTGTTGAATTTGGAACCGTTTGCCAAGTGGAGTCAAGTGAATGTCTTTCTTTATGGTGTAGAGATTAGTTCATTCCAGATAGGAATATTCATTTTGCATGGAATGCTTACACGTCTTAAGGAACCCATTATAGGAAAAGTCTGGATCATAGCAGCCTGCTGGGATCTCACTTGGGATTTCATGGAAAGTAGGATCTCTACTTTTCAAAATATTTGTGGCTTTTTTTCTTTTCTTGTGCAGACAAATAAAATGGTGGCGTTTGACGCTTTTAAGCAATTTCACTCCTCCATGAAACGCTTTGTAGAGAAATCCTTTACGTGTTCCTCCATCAAGGATGTCTTTTCTGTGAAAGTCTGGAGACAGTGCAGGGAAAGAGAAGAACTGGAGCTACTACCCCAGGGAGAGATGCAACAAATCCTGTCTCTTGACAGCTCTGCCATTTACAACATAATCTGGGCTGTGGGGCTGGCCTTGCATTCAGTCTATTTCTCCAGATCCAAAAAGCCCATAAGAAACAGTGGTGAGAACCTGGGAGGTCCAAGGCTGAAGGCTTGGCAGGTATTTTGGTGCACAGTTCAGTTCCAAACCATAAGGAGGGAGGGTTCTGCATACAGGTTGCCAAAATTGTTTTCTCTCTGGAGTAAACCAAAGGCTAGAAAGCGAAGGAGAAAACTCATGACTTGTTCAATGCCTATGGAAATTCTCAGTCATCAAGGTTGTTTATTATTATTACTATTGTTGTTGTTGTTGTTGTTGTTGTTATCATATGGCATTGTTACAGTAGCCAGGAGACCATAATGCTATTGTGGAGTAGTAGTTTGGCCTGCCAAGGTGCCAGCCCTGTTATAGGAAACGCTTGTACACTTCCAAGATGCGCCACGGAAGGGCGACCTGGCTTCGTACCAGAGAGAAAATGAGCAGCTCTTTCTGCAGCAGCATCAAAGCCCCCCTCCCTTCCTGACGCTGCCTCACAAATTGGTGACACAACCAGGAAGATTCAGAGCCATCAGGAATTTGACTGCCTGCATAGAACAGCAGCTTGTCTCCCCATCGAAGTCTATCTACTCACATAGAACATGCTTTCATACTGTTAGGCTGACAGAAGCTGAAGCAAGTTACAGGAGCTCACCCTGTCATTCAGAACTAGGGCTCAAACCGCAAGAGCTAAAACCATCTTCAGCGTCATTAAGCCACTGAGCCATCGTGCCTCTGGATCATCCAAGTCATGGTTATCCCAAAGGTGCTTTTCAAAGGCAACTGCACTTTCTTAGTTTTTTTCCTGAAAATCTTTTGCTTCTCATCCAAGAAACTTCTGAAGAACTGAAGAAGCTTCTTAGATAAGAAGCAAAACATTTTCAAGGAGAAAACTGATGAAGTCCAGTTGACTTTTGGAAAAGTATCTTTGTGACAATCATGATTGTCTCTATCTAAGGTTTCTTCAGTAGCTTCACCAACTGATAGAAAGAAAGAAAAATACAAGAAGTGGGGAATCCCTTCTCTGCTGATAGAATATTTGGCCCTAAGGCCAGAAAATTGCTAGTCTCTGGATTCCAGTCTGGGGAAAAAACAGGGAGAAAAGAGGGAATCAAGACTGAGAAAGGAAATGGTTGGGCTGGGTCACCAGGTTGAGCTGCTGTCGTTTTTCCTAGCCTGAACAAAAGAGTGGAAACACAAATGCTGAATGGATGTTGAAAGTCCCGTTTGCACTGTTTTCTTTGTGTGTTTGTATTAAACAGAAAATTAGTAGCTGTTATGGTTCAAATATTTATAATTTCTGCCCTGAAGGAGTAAATAAATCTAGAACCTGTGCTTTGTGTAGAGAAATATTCAATTCACCCATAGGGCAAACCTTATCACAGGACTTCTAGTTTCCTTTCAAACATTCCCCATTTCTCTTCCTTTTCAGTTTCATGCTTTCCTTCAAAAACCCCAGTTTTATAATCATTCCATTGATGGGGCGTATTTTGATGAGAATGGAGACCTGGCGGTTGACTTGGACATTGTGAACTGGATGGTTTACAGCAACAAGTCCATCACCAGGATGAAATCCGGGCATCTAGAAAGACAGGGAATCCAGGGATCCAAACTGGTGATCCACCAGAACAGTATTGCTCAGATGGAAAAGATGAACAAGGTGAAGAAACTTGTTTATTTCACTCTTTCTATCATTCTCACAATGGAGTGATAGTGGCTTGAAGGACTGCCGATTTCACTTCAGAAATTTTGTCCTTTTCTTGACCTTTCCTTGGGGAAGTTGGTATCTAAACTAATCTAAATTCTAAAACTTGTGTGTGTGTAAGGTCCTGCCTCTCCTCCTCACTCAAGAAAGTAAAACTCTTGAAACTTGGTAATTCAAAAGGAACCTTTTATTGAGCAGAAGTGATAGCAGAACAAAGGCAAAACAGATTGAGGATGTCGGTATCTAAACTAATCTAAATTCTAAAACTTGTGTGTGTTCTCATCTTTAGATGGGAGGATACATTAGCGAGTAACCTGAAGGTTATTCTTTAGATGAGGTTGTCGATCCTTTCCTATTTTTCTTAAAATAAATTCATTTCATTTCTCCCTCCTCAGCCCCTGCCTCCTTCAAGATGTGTGGAAAGTTGCCATCCTGGATTCAGGAAGGTAGCTCAGGAAGGGAAGCCCATCTGCTGCTATGATTGTATTCCTTGTGCAGAAGGAACCATCTCCACCCAGGAAGGTGGGTGACATTGGGGGCCTCAGATAGGCAGATGTTCTTTAATATAATTGTAAAGATATCATTGCAGGATGTAAGCTGTTGGAAGTAAAGCTGCCATTTGCAATTGACTGAGTGTGATTTTGTCAATGCCAATAATAATAATATGCCAATAATATTTAAGTGGTGCTCCAGATGTTTTGGGATTGTATCCAAGACACTTATTACCATTAGTACTATCTTTGTTTTCTTTTGTCACAGTTCTTGTACTACTATTTGCAGATCTTTATATTTTGGAATTTTCTCCCGTTTCCCTTCTTCTGATCTGCTATACTGCAACATCTGTTATCCAGACTTCTTGTCTTTCTTATCAACAATTGTTAAGTCTATTTTGTCATGCTGTTGTTGGTAGTAAATCTGGGTGATCTTCTTGCAGCAACTAACCAGGCAGTCCATTATTTCTTCAGCTTCTTTGAAGAGGCATTGTTTGCTGTCTGTTGTGATCTTCACAATTCTGGTTTTGAATGCATTTGTTTTTTAAGGTTTTGTGCAGCCAGAATTAGCCTCTCTGTCTCTTCAAATGCCCTGCTCGTAACCATTGCCAGGTCTTGCTGTTATCTGCTTTGCCTCCATGTTTGTGTGTGTGTGTGTGTGTGTGTGTGTGTGTACTGGCCATGTCTCTATCTTCATTTGGTCTTTCCGGTAGGCCAGTTTGATCTTTCAAATTACTTAGTAAGCCTTCGTGTGTAGCAGTTTCAGTGCATCTTCTTCATCATTCTTCAGATAATCTTCCAAATGCCCTTTTTTCTTCTTCAACCATCTAATATAACATTCCATGCCCATCTTTTCTCTCTTTATTAGTCTCTGGCATCTTACATCCAATTTCTTATTTCCTATTACATAGGTGGATATGTCAAGTGTTCTTTTCCATAGTTTTGCTTCACCAGCTGCTGTTAACTATTTCTCTTCCAATCTTTTTAATCAAAGTTTATAACTAGCATTTATTTTCATCCCCATCATTATGAATATTCAAAATGTTCTGAGCTTGAATTAATTTGTACTTGGAAAATCCACTTTATTTCAGGCTTACAACAAAACGTGGCTTCTCCGAAAATTTTATTTACTGTATGTTATCCCCTTGTATATATAGTAATCAACTGAATCTTGGATTTTTAACCAAAATATCATGAAAAATGCATTAACTGCAGATACCCTTATCATTTTCATAAATTTTAATTTTTACTATTGGATAATCCACAGATGATGCATTTGTTCATGGTATTTTGAGGGTACCATTTGAGAAACTGCTTAACCACAAGTATATACGGGATATATAAGTACTTTAAAAGACTGAAGGAAAAACCTCTACTATATATACTCACAGGTAAGCCTGTATGCAGATAAATTAAACCCAATATTTCAGCATCTAACATTTTTGATTAATTTATACAGACTTATACAGTAAGCTTTGGATGCAACGTGTTTCATTCTACAGTTGGCTTTAAAATAAAGTCTAACAATTATGGAGTCCGTAAAACAGCGAGCAGAGATTTTGTTTTTGCTGCATCTACTTGATAGATGGATGCAATGGAGTGAGTCAGTTAAGTGCATGTGCAGGATTTGAGAATAAGTTTGAACTTCTTTGTAAGTAGTAAGTAAGTCAATATTGCTGCATGGATGAAGTGCATGATTCATTGTAATTATTGTTTGGTCTTCCAATTGTTGGGAAAAAATCCAGTCTGGTTCCAAATTGGAAGAAAGGCGTTGGAAATAAAATGGAGGCTGATTGGAAAGAAGGACTGTATTTATTGATGAATAGAACCAACATCAGCATGTAGTTCTGGGACAGCTGACAAATTGGTTTGATGAGTACATGGATTTTTATAGGGTTGTGAGATGCTGCAGGGTTTTTTGCAAAGATGCTATAGGGTGTTGTGCAATATAGTGAACCTTGTGCCTTTTGCTATTCCAATGGTGATGGGTTAATCTTATTATGTCCTAAAAGTCCTGTCCTGTCCTTCTTAATCCCATCAGCTGGAGCTGATGGTGTTTTTTTGTGAGTAGATTGGCCCTGTCTTTCTTAATGGGTACAAAATATCCATCTCTAAAGACTTCAGGTATCTGCTGGAGGCTGTTTTGCTATGCAGGAAGACTGGGGGTCCTTTCTGCCTTTAAGAGCATGTTTCTCCATTTCTCCTGGGGAAATATAATATTCAGCCTCTTTTAATATTCCCCAAAATATTTCATTCATGGGGAGGGGCTTCCTACAATTCCCCCTTTGTGCCAATATTTATTTCTTTTTAAAAAAAAAAACAATTTTTATTAGTTTATAATATAGTATACAAAGAAAATACAAGAGTAAATAGTAGGGAAAATAGGGAAGAGAAAAGGGAAGGGAAAAGAGAGGGAAAGAAAAGGGGGGAAAGAAAAAAAGTGCAGTAGAATAAAGCATTTTCAAACCTCAACTTTTTACTTTTACATAATAGTATAAGTAGTATACATAATAGTATAAACTAGCCATTTCTATAACAACAGATCTATCTAATTGGTAAAACCCAAAATCAAAGTTTCATTCTTTTCCACCTCAAGCACAGAGTCCAGAAGCGGTTTCCAGGTAGAAACAAAAGTATTTGTATTTTTTTCTTTGATCAAAACAGTCAGTTCAACCATCTCTGCTAATTATATCAATTTTTGCAGCCATTCATTCATTGTGGGGATCGAAGTGACCTTCCATTTCTGTGCATAAAGTAGTCTTGCTGCCGTCAACATATATAACATCAAAGTTCTGAATTTTTTGCAACTTTATTATTTCCAGTGCGTCTTGATTTTCCTTGCTTCTAGGTGATGTTTCTTGAACTGGTTTTTTTAATCTTCTTGTTTTTCAGCTTCTTCTCTTTAATGTATTTTAGCTCATTATATCTGATCTTAACATGCTGATCTTATTTTCCAGTCTGATCTTCCATTTGGGTTGTGCACTCTGCAGAGTCTGCTGCAGGGGAAATACGTTATCTAGCACTGAACATTCTGCCTCTTCATTCTTATTGCTTATCTGTCAATGTTCATTCCTTATTAATTTTATGCAAATAATAGCTTCAGTAAAAGGTGAAAGAACCAGCAGTAAGATGGACAATACTCTTGCTCTTTTCAGATTCAGACAAATGCACCGCTTGTCCAGAAGATCAGCATCCAAATATCAGTCAAGATCGCTGTATTCCTAAGATTAAAACCTTCCTAAATTATAAAGACTATTTAGGGGTCATGCTAATTTCTATTGCCGTGTTCCTGTCTTTAACCACAGCCTTTGTCTTGGGAATCTTCATTAAATTCCTAGAGACTCCAATCATCAAAGCCAACAACAGAGACCTTTCCTACATCCTCCTGGTCTCCCTCCTGCTTTCCTTCTTCACTTCCTTCCTCTTTATTGGCCAGCCAAGGAGAGCCACCTGCCTTCTCAGGCAGATAGCCTTCAGCATCATCTTCTCAGTCGCCATTTCTTCTGTCTTGGCCAAAACAATCACGGTGGTGCTGGTTTTCTTGGCCACAAAACCAGGGAATAAAGTTCAGAAATGGCTGGGGAAGAGCTTGGCCAACTCTATTATCCTTTCTTGCTCTGGCCTTCAAATTGTCATTTGCAGCAGCTGGCTTGGCACGTCTCCCCCATTTCCTGACTCTGACCTACATTCTCAGCCTGGAGAGATCATCCTGCAATGCAATGAAGGATCTGTCACCATGTTTTACTGTGCTCTCGGCTACCTGGGGTTCCTGGCGGCCATCTGTTTCACGGTGGCTTTCATGGCCAGGAATCTGCCCGGGACCTTCAATGAAGCCAAGCTGATCACCTTCAGCATGCTGGTCTTCTGCAGCGTCTGGGTCTCCTTTGTGCCCACCTATCTGAGTACCAAAGGGAAGTACATGGTAGCTGTGCAGGTTACCTCCATTTTGGCCTCCAGTTCTGGCCTGCTGAGCTGCATTTTTTTCCCCAAATGCTACATTATTATTTTGAGGCCAGACCTCAATACTAAGGAACAACTAATCATGAAATCTAAAAGAGAAAAGTGATTCTAATGAGTGGTTCTTATATCACAAACAGCACAAGAACTCTTTCTCTTCCCCTATATCTGCCCCTTGTCCCCATTCAATGGTTTGGATGTATCAAGACATTCCTCAATTAAAAGAACTTGTTTGCTTTTCTTCCCATCTGAAAGACATCTAAGATTGTTTATTACTTCTGTTTTCCTAGCCACTGATGTGCATTTTAGTGATTAAACATTAAGTTTAATAATAAAACAGTGACAGGTAGATGAAAAGTACAACATATAGAAGGACGGATATCTATGGAGATTCTCAGTCATCTAGGCCATGGTGGTCCCAAAGGTGCTTTTTCAAGAGGCAACTGAACTTTGTTTTTTCATTGAGGAAGTTTTGAGAGGGGGAGGGATATGACATCATCTATCTCTAGTCTACAACACAGTCCTTTTAACAGTTCCAAGAAGGCTCCACCCATTTGCACCATTCAGGTGACCCTGATGACACAGATAACCCTCCAGGTAGCCTCAACGACTCTCTCAAAGAATGCAAAGGACCAGCTGTCTGCAAGGAGTATAAATCCTTCCATTCCCCATCATCCAGTCAGAGCTGAGGGAGCTTCTTGGATGAGAAGCGAAGCATCTTCAAAGAAAAGCCAGAAAGTCCAGTTACCTTTTGAAAAAGCATCTTTGGGATGATAGAAAGACAGATTTCTCAAGGACCTTAAATCCTGTTTACAATATAATGAACTCTATTTTCATG
Organism: Oxyrhabdium leporinum; assembly: GCA_032468155.1. Taxonomy (NCBI): domain Eukaryota; kingdom Metazoa; phylum Chordata; class Lepidosauria; order Squamata; family Cyclocoridae; genus Oxyrhabdium; species Oxyrhabdium leporinum. Next base: position 24,220 of record JANHFL010008686.1, read on the forward strand.
TTGATGTTTTAGTCCAGATCCAAAACAGAGCTTTTACATTGGTTTTAAGTATCACATCATCCAGGAAGTCCCAATGAGCTGTGGGTGGGAAGGGTTGAGATATAAGGCCATCAATCAAACAAATGCATTCTAATAAGAAATTTTATTAGAGGGTATGGCTAGCTTCAGTTGCCATTTTAGGTACACAGCTCACTAAGAAGCTCTGTACCCCATGGACAGCAAGAGCTCTGAGAAGATCCACGGCTCAGCAGTTTCTCCAATAGGATAACAGTAGCAATAGCACTTAGATTTATATAACACTTCACGGTTCCTTACAGCCCTCTCTAAGCAGTTTACATAGTCAGCATATTTCCCCGAACAATCTGGGTCCTCATTTTACTGACCTTGGAAGGATAGAAAGCTGAGTCAACCTTGAGCCAGTGAGATTCAAACTGCTAAACTGCTGGCCACTGGCAGTCAGCAGAAGTAGCCTGCAGTACTGCATTGTAACCACTGCGCCACCACAGCTCTTTTAAGGATCCAGGTTATCTATGGAGATTCTCAATCATTCAGGTCAAAAGTTGACTGGACTTCTTTTGTTTTTTTTCTTGAAAACTTTTTGCTTCTCATCCAAGAATTCCCATAATTGTAGAAGGAAGTAGAATCACTGGATAAAAGTTAGAGTTTTGCAAAGATTGAAAGTTGCCAGTCCAAGCTAATCTGAATCTCTACCTTGGGTTGACCAGCCCCAAAATGGTGTTAAGGAGAATATGATATATGCCCTCCAGAATACAGATTGTGCTTAATCACTGGATCTGATTCAGAGCTTAAGGTAAACATTGAAGACACAAGAAGCTGGTAGAGTCCTACCCTCTTTAGTTACTCACTGAGTTAAAACACTGTAAATTGTCCCAGTTTGGTGTGAATGCTAGTAACTAAAGTTTATGGCTCCGAAGTATAAGACACACCTAGCTTTTGGGGAGGAAAACAACAAAAAAAATCTGCCTCCCAGCAATTTGCCTCCTTGCAGCAAACAGCCTGTTTCAGCTTCAGCACAGCCTGATTAGCAGAAGCAGC
>JANHFL010008687.1:0-10760 GCA_032468155.1 Oxyrhabdium leporinum
GGGGGGGAGAAAGATTCAGAAGAATGACAGAAGGCCAGAGGGGGAAATCTGAAAAGGGAAAAAAACCTGAGACCAAACAAAGGAAAGTTATGGAGATGAAGAAGGCCAAGCGGAAGCTTCAGATCATGTAATGGTTTGAAATAACTTGCTGTATTCTCCAAAACACTAGAATTCTTCTGAAATCCCAGCATTATCTGATTATAACACCATGCAAAGAATTCTAATGGTACTATATGTATCAAAGAATGTTATCTGTGTAATGAAAATGACTTTTTATATAGATTTGTAAAATGCTTTTATATATTTACAGCTCAGGATACCAGCAAAACAAAGCAAAGGTAGATGCCAAAAGAGGCAAAATAAAATGTCCATGTGATTCAATAATATAAATTTTCTAGACTCATAAGTAAAGTGAATACTAGAATAAAGAGATGGACATGATCAGATGAAATTTTTAAAATATTGTTATCTAGAGTGGGTAAGCAGGATATAATTTGTCACAGTAACAATAAGAAGTATAGAGATATAAGTGCTACATGACTGATTTCAATGCTTTAAACGTGCACATATACATACCTTTATTAGTTCAAACTATTATTTAATCTAATAAAGACCATTAATAAAGAATAGTTCATTAATTTGGTTTGTATAATGATAATATTGAGTTTATCAGACCTGAACACCCTAATTTTGCCAAAAACCACCCTGCTTGGCACTGTCTATATTCTTAGATGCTACCTTAATCATTTTTATATCGTTGATTAGCACTTGAATTATTAAGTTTCTACCAGTCTTAGACCATGAATCTAACTGTAGATTACTCACATATAATATTCATAGTATATTCATATAATTAAATTATATTATATTATAATAAAATGGTTATTCTAATAAAGAATAGCAATAGACATACTGTTGCACTAACAACCATGAGGAATGAAGGAGATGCAAAGATGATAAACTGATGTATCAGAATAAGCTGATGTGATTCGTATTGTGAGTTGTGAAAACTGTTAGTAAAACATCTCTAAAAATGAAAACGTTGGCAAGTTTTACTGGGTTCAAAAGCAATATAGACAGAATAAACCTAACATACAAGAAGACAGTTTTAAAACAGAATCTTTTCATGGCACAGTAGAAAAAGGTCAGCCCAAACCAGCAGCAGACCAAAAGTAACATAATAAATGAAATACACCAAGCTTTATACACACACACACACAAAGTATAGAAGAACAGAGGAGTTGCTAGAGGAGTTGCTGGGTCTGATATGTATCCTGGGTGACTCCTACTAGGACTTTTTTAATACTCTACAAGGAAGCTCACTTTTCCTTTCTTGATATTATCCCCTACTGTTGTGCTTTTGATCATAAAGACACATACACACCTATGACTGGACATTTATTTTCTACCATGCAATTTCAACCCACTTAGTTCTTAGAAAGAACTCTCTTGCTAATATCAGTGGTAACTGAATTGCTTTGATTATTATCATTTGCTGAAGTTTTTAGGAGAAACCAGCAAAGCAAAAAAGGGACTGTCAATGTTTCCTTTTGCAGATAGTTTTTTAAGTTATTTTCAAATGTGTCAGCTACTTCTGTATCATCTCTTCTAAACTAGTTTTATGATGTTGACTTATTAATGTGTTCGGAACACTCATTGGCCTGGTCTAAATTAGAAATAATATTTTAATGTTTGGAAATGTATTATAAAAAGATGAATTTAAAATTATAATTACAATTTTTGATGCACATTTTATCCTAAAATTGAGGATTTGAACCTCTTGATTGGTTTGGTTTGGGCAAAGATCCCATTATAAATGCATCTCAGAGTCTGTAAAATCATTGTATATTGTTTGCCAAAAAGCCTCAGTTTTCATATTTATCAGACACAAATAAATGCTAATAATCATCCCATATCAATTTACTTTAAAAAATATTAGATTATAACATATATTGACTATCAAAGATATTGGACAGTGCATTTTATTGTAAGTTGGCAATCAAATAAAGAAATATGGCCAAATTCTTTTGCCAGTGCATGACAATTGCCAAATACCAAGTGCTGAAATATCCATGACTCTCAGATATAAATATTAACATTGATCAAATATGGAAGGAATCAGAGCAGAGTAGAGATTCTGATCCAGAAAACAGTTTTCCAGCTTGCTTAGTTAGAAGACCTGCCCCTACTGGCTGTTCCCAGTGTCCCACATGTACAGGCGGTAGCATATGTTCCTGTTCTTTGACTCTTTTGAAAAAAGTCCTCTCTTTGTCTAAAATTTCCTTGGGGTCATAAAATGAATTGTATCTGCTCCATCAGGGAACAGTATTCTACATCCCATAGCAATGTTGTTCAGCTTAGTACATGTCAAGAACATTCTGTTAACCCTTTGGGTGTAATGAATAAAGTGCAAGAAGATCGATGCTTGTCCTACAATTCATTTTGAGAAGGACGGCAGCTTGTAAGGGGTTTTCAGGTAGATTTCAAGTCTCGGTTCTAGCCTTTCAAAACCCTGGCAGAGGCTTGGTAAAGGGGGCAAGAAAGCAGGGTCTGAAAAAGAATGACAAATGGCACATTAAATATTCCTCCATATCTACATATGGAGGAATTTTAAAAGCACTCTGTTTCAAAAGTATTTTTATTTACTTTAAACTCAAAATATTCAGCAATCATACATGCTTTTACAATCAGATGTGATCTAAAAATGTACTAAGTGACATATCTGAAAAATAGGCTGATAGTTAAAATACCAGATTTTCACCACTCCTCAGACATCTGACCCCATTGAACTTCCTACTATAGATTACTGCACAGAGGAGATCAGATAGAAGGTATCATAGATTTGGTTCTCGCCCCTTATTTTTTAGGATGCACTTTTCCCCAAGACCTGCCTGAGACACTTTTGCTGAAGCCAAGACAGAATTCACTTCATGTTCCCTGAATAAAAGCAAACCAAAGTAGCAACTGAAAGCAGATCTGCATGACCAGCTTGCTCCCAGCATGAGTATGGCCACTGACCGTGTCTCAAGGGCAGGAAAGCACAGTGTCACTCTCCACCAGCCCCCAACTCATCACAAAGGCCACGTCCACCTGTCTTTTTCCTTTATACATTAGAAGCAGTACTTTCTGTCTTCTGCAGCTAGCCCAAGTGATACTGCCTGGATTGCTTGTAGCTCATCCCTTCATTGTAGGAACACTCCAGTTAGTTACTACACACTGTTACAGGAACACCCCTGGTCGCTGATTGTTCTTGTCCCTTTTGTTATAGTTTTTGAAGTCTCTCAGTAGAACAGTGAAAAACTGGTCCCTTTTATTTCTTTTTATTTCCCTTTTCACTGATGAAACTGTGAAAGGATAATTTTTGCCAGTTTTACCACTTTTTAAGTTCCCTTCCAATGAAGTGATCGGCAGCTCACAAAGGCTTGTGCCTTTCAATAACATTTGTTAGTTGGAAAAGGTTCTATCGGACTTTTTTAGCACTTTTAACAAGTAAAATTGACAAGAATTCTGCCAATCACCTCTTTCAGCCAAGTGATGAGAAAAATGATAAACTGTATGGTTCAGGGGCACTTTTGCCCAAAGTTGATTGTCTATCTGTGACCTAGATTGACACTTGTACATGTTTGATGGCTAAATATTTCACCAATTTTCATACAGCTTTAGGGCTACATAGCAGGCCGCAAGTCCTTTACAAAATGAAGGTAAGAAATTTGAAAATAGAGAGAATTGCCAGATGTCTTTCTTACAAAATTGTACCTATTTGATTTCCATTCTATGAGTGCTCCAGCATTTAAAAAAGGTCAGTCTCTATCAGTATGACAGGTACATTTTTAAAAGGTGAGAAAAAATTATATTGGTTTAAAAAAAAAAGAAAAGTATGGAATTTTTCTTTCCTAGCCCAGCTGGAAAACTTCTATATCTGAAAGCAACTGAAACTTATGACAATCTTGTCTGTCGAATGATTCTATAAAATCTTGTATTTCTCAAAAAGTTATCTTTTTACAGAAGTGCTGTATGTATAAATAATACAGGGAGACATATTATTCGGAATGATACAAATGAAATCTTTATTTACGAAACACCCAAATAAACCAGGCCATTAAGAGAAAAGGAAAAAGGAAAGATTAGCATGTTAGATGTTAACCATTGCCTTGCTTTTACTGCTACAACAATACATTTTCTCAAGGTGGTTTTGCAATTTAAATATGAAAATCTTTAAAAAATGGTTGGTAAAATAATCTTTTCTCCCAAGTGCACATAGAGTAAAATATGGGTTATGAAGATATTGTGAAAATCCTTATTAAAGTTACAATTAAAGGGGATGTGTTAATTGTATTCATTTCCCCAGAATCATAAGAGCAAGACAGGAAAATATAGGTATGCTTGTCAAATAATAGTGCAGATAAAATGATGTCGTCCCTGGCCCTGAAAAAAATATTTCCTCAAGCTAGAGGAAATAAGATATACAAACAACTTCTGAAATGCCACAAAAATGCTTCAGAATTGAGCAACTCATATCGAAAGATTTTACATTTTCAGAAAAACCTTTTTACTCACCCAGCAAGTGTCAAGCCTCTCTTGGTTATTAAATCAAAATGCTGTAGATTATATTTTCCAGAGCACAAAAGCTCAAATAGATTTATTGTAACAAAATGTTGATGCCATTACAAAAGAATTCCAGCAACTTCTTTCTGTGCATCAAACGTGAGTTCTATTTATGCCACAATCAGTGATCAAATTGCTTGTGCCTCTTTCTTCTGTACATTCTATATAATTAAAGGGTAGAAGTTCTTCTCTTTGGAGACAGAGGTATAGTTTCCATCTGTTTCTTGTTTAGGTAAAGGCCTGATCTTGTATCAAGTTGCTTACTTTTTCACCATATGAGAACTTTCACACAAGGAAACTTTTCATATTCTGTTGTTTTGGTTTCTTGGTTTGGTCTGATTTCAGTTTTGGTTTTGGGGTTGGTGGGGTTTGGAGATTCTTTTAGAACATAGCTTATTCATTCTGCAATTCTTACAAATTTCAAAGCTCCACTGGCATCCGGAGAAGAAGAATATAAGAAGTCTAATATAAGAATATTAGAAGGCTGTCCAAATTCAGTTCTTTATAGGTAGAATAGAGCTGATTGCTATAAACAGAAGAACTGGTGATCTATTCATTATCAAAATACATAGTAAGTACTAAGGCCACTCATGTTGTCTTGACATCTAAGACAGAAAAAAAATCCCAGATACCTGTTATTTCCCATAATTTATTTTAAATCCCTGTAATTAAATATATTACACACTTGCTGCTTTTTCAGGATATTCCAAATCAGTTGTGACAGACAACCACCTAGTTGTACCTAATGGGATGTCCTATCTGCTTGGAATAGTTAGGAAGCCATCTGCCTGGGATGGTTAGCAAGGTGAGATTGTCCATTGCTAGTGAATGTCTCACTAAAGAAACCCTTATAGAAGTGTTTCAATGCATAGAAAATATACAGAATTGCCTGGTTTGGAGAAAAAATATTATTTGCAAGACAAATGGCTAATATTTCATTCTGGGAAAGTTGGAAAGAAAAATCTTCATAGACCTCCACATTGGAGAGTCTTGGTACCTGATTAGATTCGTGCTGCCATTACATTTTGAAATCATAAATAAGAAAAAATGGAGCTTTTCAAAAGAAAAAAAAATCTTGAGAAGGTGGATATTTCTAATAGGAGAATACCTCTTTTGAAGATCTGAATTCTCCAGGAGCATTTCCCGAAGAGTGAAGTAGAAACTTTACCATGACAGATGGATCTGGTGTGTACTTTTGTGGAATAATAAAAATAAATATGTCAGCTTGTCATTAAAAGAAATAGCTTGTCATTCTTTTTTATTAGCACTGCCTGTGACCCAGGGTTACCCATTCTGTATAAATAGGCTTGACAGATATCTTGATTTCTGCTTTCTTTTCCTGGAAAAAAATATTTGAAACTATTGTCTCATTTATTACACTGTGTATATAGAAGAAAGGAAATTAAGATTTTCTTCTGCAGTATTCTGTTGTTTTAAAAATTAGACAATAGAAATTGATCAAGCTTGCTATATAAGATGGGATTTCACAGTATTTTATGAAAATATTCATCAATCTAAAACATATACTGCTAACAAAAATTAGCAATGAATAAAACTATCCAACTGTACAATAATTTCTACTTCTCGGAAAATAAATGAATGTATCCATCAGACTAAATAGTGAAGGGGCTTATTCTTTAAATTAAGAATGGCATTTCTTGCTGAAATTGCTTGGATGAAGAAGACAATTTAAATCTAGATTCACACAGCTCATTAGTAGAAATCTACATTTGTGATGAGAAGGAATATGATATTTCATGCCCCATCCTAAACTTCATAGAATCACATGTGAATTGTCTAGAAACAAATATCATCATCTGCATAGCTGCATATCTTATACTGAAGTCTCAGAACTTGAAAATAAAGGGAACACAGAATTTTCATCCCAAGCTCAATGTTCCAGATAGCTTTTCTCATTGTTTTATCCTGACGTTATCATTCTGGTTTTATTATTTGTCTTTGATTAAAGAAACACTTCCAGATCAGATCAGAGACTTGGTTCTGATTCAGGACTTGTTTTCCCAGCTCCTCCATCTTTCTCTGTTTCTGGGCAATTCATTCATATCTTTCTGTAAGACTTATTAATGCAGTGTAAAACTGCATTCTATGATATCCATAATACTATGCTCCACCCACTTCAATAAATATGGAATGCTGGAAGATTTGCTGACCAAACCAGATGATTAAATACCTGGCAGCCCTCCAAGCTAACCAATAATGGTCCATAAGTACCCAGGGGAGGCAAGTAATCAAATGGGCATTCTGGCATTGTGTTTTAAACTCTGTCCCTTTGGTTTTTGTATAATCAGATCACACACTAACATATGACGGACATAGCTTGCCTCACAATGTCAATGTGCACTTTTAGTCATTTTGACCAAAGTCCTTTTGCTACAATTGTCCATTCAATTTTAAAAAGTCTTAAAAGAATGTGGAATAGGATTCAGGAAGCTCCTGTGGGAGACAGGAATGGAAATGTTCTTCTATAAATTAACCATGATATCTGTCCTGAGATTTGGTGGTGCTATATTTGACCAATCACTAATTTCCATTCTGAGCACTGAAGTTTAAAACTAAGGCATTCTTTTTAGAGAATATTCCTGCAAAATCTCCATAAAATAACTAATTTTTTTTAAAAGTGCGTGTCTTATCCTTTTCTGTGGAAATTCATTTAAACAGGAAGGATAGAATCATTTTCGAGGACAGAATCAAGATACCCAATTAAGATACAGAGACTGACTTAAGATAAAGTCTCTCTGACAAATGTCCTGAAAGATGTTTATTTTTGGATCCCATCCTTCTTCCAGCCCTAGTGCTCCTGTCCCTGATGAACACACTATGTGAAAAGGCACAATGCCGCTTTCAGGAAGCGTCAGGACCATTGAGTGTGTGAGAAGAAGGTAGATTTAATGCCTGATTGACCTGAATTCCTTTCAAGTAGTTTGCTAAATTCCCACTGGTTGAGAAACTGCAAAGTTAGAAATGCAGTAGCTAGAAACCTGAAGTTACAATAATTGTACCAAAGCCTGCTGAGATTTTCTAAACCACTTCCAGTAAAAGGAAAATGTTCCCTAGTAACAGGAGCAAAGTCCCACAAGAAGGACCAAACCTTATGTTCACTCATATATAAATAATACTTATTTTATCATGTGAAATTATGGATCCAAGTACCATAATGGAAATATGAGAGTGGGGGCAAATATTTGGAAAGAAAGAAAGAGGGGAGAAGGAAGGAAGGAAGGAAGGAAGGAAGGAAGGAAGGAAGGAAGGAAGGAAGGAAGGAAGGAAGGAAGGAAGGAAGGAATTCTTGCTTTTAAATGTCCTTTATTAAAAATACTGATCCACAATGGTATCAAAACTGCTATATAGAGACATCCTTGGGAGGACAGCTCCCAGTTCCACTCCAGTATCTTATTCATAAATAACCAAAATACAATATTTTGTGCTGAGACAGGGATGTCCATAGACTATATTTTAAAAAAAGTCAAGTTGGCAGCCATGACAGTGCTTCACACTTGTTTTTATAAAAAGTTAATTGCACTTTTCTTTAGCTAAATGTCTCATCTGTCTCATTTCTTCCCAGTTATTTTCTGTTTTCCAGTTACTGATTTTGGTGATAATTTGCTTATTGGCAACCTCAAGCAGTGTTTAATATTTGTACAGTTACCGGGGGGGGGGGGAGTGGGGAGAAGTGTGTTTGTATTATTGCTGTTTGTACATGCTATAGTCTAAGATTGAAATAAAGTTATATGTCACTGATAGAAGAAAATATTTGTAGCTTAGGGTTGAAATGAGGGTCCTTGGTGTTCTCTGAGGTTGGTTGATTTGTTGCAGACATTTCATTACCAAACTAGGTAACATCATCACTGCAACTAGGGAGTGAGATTTGCTCTCTTCATATTCTAGTGCAGTTGTGTCAAACTCGTGGCGTCATGTTGTCATGTATTGCAACTTTTTTCCCCTTTGCTAAACCAGGGATGGGCGTAGCCAGCGCATGAAGAATCCAGCCTGTGGGCCGCAAGTTTGACACCCCTGTTCTAGTGGCTTGCCCTGTCAGTGTTGGTGAAGTTGTCTTGGTGGTTCCTTGATTAGGCTGTTGTTTACTTTCAGTTTGTTTGGCAGTTTCTTGATTGTTTGTTTCTTGATTGTTAGTCTAATGTTAATTTTGGTGTTAATTTCTGCTCATCTGAGTGTTGATTGCTGGTGATGAGGTGTTTGGTCTTTTTGTTTTCTTTTTGACTCTTTGATTGTGTCTTTTCATTTGTATGTAGATGTTGTTTATGTCTATGTGCCTGTTGATGGCTGAGTTGTCTGAGTGCCAGAAATTCTCTAGCATTTTTGGACAGGGCTTGGTCTAGCATACTCAAAGTTTCCCAGTTGTCCATTGTTAAGGCATTTTCATCATTTCTTCTAACTGCTAATTGGTGTCCATGGATGTGATCTGCTAGTCTTGTGCCTGTTTGTTAATTAAATACATACATACATTTTACAGGCAAGAGAGCAAGGTTCGTATAATAGTTAAAGTATTATTTAGAAACTGGGAGATTGTCAGTTCTAGTCTGACTGAGATACGAAGAGCTGGGTGACTTTGGGCCAATCACTCTCTCTCTACCCTAGGAAACAGGCAATGGCAAATTATTTCCAAAAAGCTTGCCAAGAAACTGCAGGAAGAGGTGCAGGCAGTAAGTCAGACTCAACATTGACTCAAAGTCTTCTATGCATAAACCAAGAGCTTAAGAATCTCAACAGTGATTTTACTCTAAGATAGTTCCAAGTGAAGAATCTTCTTAGTAATGGAATATAGAGCACCCTTTCTAGAGAAGTTTAATTGGACAAGATCATGAACTCCAGGTACAGCAGTTTGAGAAAAAGTAAATTCCTTATTAGAGGACTTGTTAGAGAAAGGCCTGAAAACAAACATGCCAGCATCACAATGACTTTATGTAAAACTATATTATGAACACCCATGGAATGCTAAAGTGTATACTGTTTTGCTTATCTCAAAAAAGAATATTGTATCATTGAAAACTTTGTGATTCAAACCCTGCCTCTATTATAGCATATAGCAATATTGTACCTATGTTCAAAAGGAGTGGGGCTTCAATTAAAATGCTGCACTCAACATTTTGCAGATTTTGACATACATCCCCAATGGACAGACAACAAAATAGTTAAAATGGTCAAATGTCTGGAGCAGAGGTGAAATTTAGCGGTTCGCACCGGTTCAAGTAAACCGGTAGGGAAAATTTTGATTGGTTCGGAGAACCGGCAAATATCACCTCTGGCTAGCCCCGCCTCTGCCCGCCTGCTCATCGCTCACCCCGCCCCCTGATCACCCCACTCCACCTACCCAATCACCGCTCGCCCTCGCCCGCCCAATCACTCTTCATCTCGACTCCCCGCCCCACCATAAGCAGCCTATATAAGTTTACCAAGCAGTTAATCACCACGGTGTTTCTGCCTGCCTTCCCGTGAGGATGTGCCTGTGCCCCAACTGCTCCTGATCTGCATGCCTGCCTGGGTAAGTAAGCCGCTGCTGCCGCTTGCCTCCCTGTCCCTTCCCACCTGGTGCTGCGTCCGCGTGCGGCCTAGCTAGCCGTTCCCCCATGACTCCCGAAGCTTGCCTGCCACCGCTGCCACATGCTTCACTCCACTCCTGGCACTGCGTCCACATGCGGCCTAGTTAACCTCCCCCCCCGGAGCTTGCCTGCTGCTGCCGCCGCTTGCTTCACTCCACTCCCGGCGCTGCGTCCACGTGCAGCCTAGTTAGCCTCCCCCCCGGAGCTTACCTGCCGCTGCCGCCGCTTGCTTCACTCCGTTCCCGGCGCAGTGTCCACATGCGGCCTAGCTAGCCGCCCCCCCAGAGCCCCTAGAGCTTGCCTGCCACCGCCACCATTTGCTTCACTTCACTTCACTCCACTCCCGGTGCCGCGTCCGCATGCAGCCTAGCTAGCCGTTCCCCCACGACCCCCGGAACTTGCCTGCCATCGCCGCTGCTTGCTTCACTCTGCTCCTGGTGCTGCATCCGTGTGCGGCCTAGCTAGCCACCCTCCATGACCCCCGGAGCTTGCTTGCCACTGCCGCCGCTTGCTTTGCTCCGCTCCTGGCGCTGCGTCCACGTGCGGCCTAGCTCGCCGCCCCCCCCGGAGCGGGCC
>JANHFL010008687.1:10860-26141 GCA_032468155.1 Oxyrhabdium leporinum
TTTCATACCTTGATGGGGTAGGGGTTGTGTATTTTTGTGAGTTGTGTAATTTTGTGAGTTTGGTTGTGTAATTTTGTCTGCCACGCCCACCCAGTCACATGATCACCAAGCCACAGAACCGGTAGTGAAAAGTTTTAGATTTCACCACTGGTCTGGAGCAACTCTTTTGTTTAAAAAAAAAAAGTCAGAATTTTTAATTTAGAAAAAAAGTAACAGTAGATATGATAAAAATGGATGAAATTGTGTACTCTCCAGGGATAGTAGACTAACCCCATGTTAGTTGGGAAATTCAGGGAGCTGAGATTGTGTAACACTGATCCAATACTCCTTAATTCTGGGAGATTCAAATCAAATAAAAGGCATTGGATAAAAACTTTTTTGCTTCTTTTTTACAGAGTTAGCTATGCTCACTATCAGAGTATGACTGCTAATGTGGAAAAATTAAAGACAGATTCCTGAAGGGAAAAGCCTGCCATTGGCTGCTAGTCAGGATGGCCATAGATTATCCCTTGTACGGTGTTTACTATACTTGTCAATGCCAGTTGACTTTTCCTCTCTGAAAACATGATACCTTTTGAATCACTGTTTCCATTCTTTTCCTGTGAGAAAGAACGAGAAAGAAGGACCTTTCAGTTTGTATGCTTTTCCAAATTCAAATGGATAGATTTTCAAAGATTTGAGCTTGTTGACATTTTATTCACTATTGATTAAGGCTGCATAGTGCTTTTGAACTGATTCAGAGCATGTGCTTTGGAATTATTGCCAGTATCCTGAGGAAATGGGTGCAATTCCTTTAATGAGTTTGAAAAAGGAGATTCTTTCACCCTCCTATCCAATATAAGACACGCCCTCAAACTGAATCCAAAATATTGCCCTGCGCCACTTGGTAACTTAATTTAGCTCAACGTTTGGATTTTCAACATAAACCAAGTCATACCATAAAATGAATTACAAAAATTGTATCTCCAAGGCTAGTGCTACAATTGAGAATGTGCTAGATATTGTCATTGCACTTTAAGAAGATAGGAGCAGACAGAAAATAAAACATCAGGGTTTTCTTCAGATGTGCCAGGAAATATCTGTTTGGATTTTTTTTAATAATCTGTTTCCAAATTCTTCTGAGCGTTTAAATATCAACTTTAACATAGTTCAGAAATGCATTAGACATCTAAATAGTTATGATAGTTGTTGTAGGACCTTGATGGGCAGCTTTGGACAGGAGTACGGTTGCCTGAAGCTTGTTAGTCTTAAGCTTGTTTTCCAAATACTCTTCAAAGGGAGTCTCATGTAGATGCCCAAACAGAAAGTTTGTGAATGGGAAGATGTTGAGCTGAGAAAAGATTACTATTGCCACAATCTATGAGAAAATCAGCACCACAGATCAAGCAATTGTTCAAAACTGCAAATCTAATACCTTACAGTGGGTTAAATCCAATTTATGGGCAATCCAGTCTACTTACCATTATTGCCTTGACTAAATTTATTTTTAGTTCATCTGCCTTCCTTCTTTAGCCCATCACTGCCTCCTTATAATCAATCTGTGATTCTTCTGCCTGACTCAAACTGGAAGAAAAAGACAAATATAAAAAAAGTATAGTGAAGTTACTGGATAAGTATTTCTGGACCCTAGTCTGCAAGTCATCTTCCGGGGGGTTGGAGGGAGGAGTGGAACCCTTCATAATGTAGTATACAACCAATGTCAACCCAAAGAAGCAAAGAATTAGCCAAGAATTTGATGATCCAAAGAGAGGTCAAAATTCCACAAAGATCAATACCTCCTATATGTGCTACACTTCCTTCTGTGAACATTTTGTAATGAAAATTTTTGATGGCTCATCCCAAGAAATAATCCCAGGTCTACCTCAAGTTAATTAAGACAATTAAGAGAAGTAGAAAAAAAATCTTCAAAAATGTCAGCAGAGCATATTTTTATTAATAAGACAGACCCATGGCCAACTACTACAGTAGAAAGAATATACCTCAATGGTCTTCTTAGATTATCCCCAATTCTACAGTCTTGTCCTTTGCAGAAAATAGAGAATATATATGTCTACATTGTGAAAGGTATCAGAGAGGAGATTTAAAAGCTGAATGACCACAATTTTATTGTGAACATAACCAACATTGCCTGACCATAAAGGAGTTTTAAAGATGATGACCATTTATGTGTGCTAAAATTCCTCCTCCAGCACTTTTTTTTGTAATGTCTTGGTTTTGTTTTACTTTGCTTTGTTCTTACCTATTGACTATTTCCATTTCCACTGATTATAATCTGTACTAAAATTACACAAAGTATTGGTGGAATAAAAAAATTAGATTGTCTAGACAATGGGAGAGTGTCTTAACTTTTACAGCAAGTGTCAATTGACCTTAAAGTTATATAAAGTTTGGCAGATATTCATGTGATAGTGAAAACAGTTTTGATGGCAAAGAAGCTCACAGATGGGAGCTACTGACAGCTCACAGACAGGGGCTAGTGATCAGGTGAATAGTATTGGTAATGCACTTCTAAAATTACATATTCATAATGCAAGCATGGGCTACAATGAAAAATAAGATATATTATGTTAGAAAGCATTTATTGTCTCCTTCTGTATCTCATTTTATGCTTAAACCTGTAAATGGATTTCTTTCTAATGACATAGCTGTGTTATTATCCAAGTGTGTATTGTACTGCTGAAGATGAAAGCAGCATATTTGAAAATCCAATTACAAATTCTTTCAATCAAAAAAAAAGCCCTGTGAATGCATTTGAACATTCCTTCAACTCAAAGAGTTCAAAATTGCAGGTAAAATGTAAGTTTAATGTGGGTTTTTTTATTTATACATTTATTTGATCACCACACTTGAAAACAAGTTATAATCTTGACAGCTATGTGTTTAACTGTTTCTTACATTTTGAATCCACTTTTCAAGACATTTTATTTGTTTCAATTAAGAAAAAGGAAGATTGATTTTGCTCACTGTCTTACAATATAAAAAGAGAAGTGTTGAAGGGATGTTGCTAGATGTTGGTTCTTAGAAAAAGCTACCAAATCTGAGCTACAGAAATGCAGATATGGTTATCTGAGATCACTGCTGCCTTATGTGGCCTCGTGGAATTATTTCTCTCTTGGAAAGTTAAGCCGTTTAATTTTTACAATAATATTGGAGGAGAGTTTCCTGGGACTTCTTTTGCAACTGTACAGTGGTAGAAATGCCTGCTTTGTTCCCCCTGACTCTTGAACTCTTCCCTTCCTTTGCTCTAAAGAGGAGCTAGTTTTCTTTCCTCTTTCCTTCTTACCATGGGGCAAAACACCCATTGCATTCCCCTTGGAATGTGGCATTTCTCCTAACGGCTTGCGGAAGGTGCACTGCCCAAAACAAGCGGGAAAGCATGAAAGTGACCACAGTGAGTGGGTGACATTACCAGTTACAGAGGAAAGGCTTCTGTCTCTCCTGATAACCTGAACTAACTTTCTCCAAATCAAAAAGATACTTATCACTCACATTTAACATTGACAAAGGAAAACAAACAGCCTTAAATGACAAGGACATTTTACCTATGGTAATCATGTATATTTGCTAACGATGTTCGGGGGAATTATTACTGCATTGACAACTTCCAGAATACAATCGGTTCCAGAAAACTCAAAAGATAAATATTTCTATATTGGAGTTAATAGCCAGTGCAAAGACTTATCAAAATACTTTACCCACATATGTGGCTGCCTAACACATCTGTACATGAGTTACTGATCTGGAATTTCTCCCCCTAATCTGATGATTTCTCATAGTTTTGCTTTCTATCTTCAATCCAGATTTTGTTACCCTAATTTAGGCCCAGAGTGAAATACTTGTCCTTCAGATGCTTCCAAACTATAGAAAGGAAGTAAACTTTAATGAGTACTGAGCTAAGAGGAAAATCTCAGCTTACTACATTGTCAATTGCTCTAATGGGGGGAACTTTAACAGTTTACTCTATGCTTGTGGGGCAACATTTAATTCAGCTCATCACCAGTCTTAGGCTGTTTCAGAGAGAAAGATAAGACAAAGTCTTTTAAAATTAGTAAAGATTGCATGAAAAGATTAAGGACATTAAAAATGAAGGACATTACTTAAAGAAAACTGGGAGAAACAATTGGGAAACCTACTTGTTAAGAATTTTTATTTGGTTAAATGTGTGATAAAATCCTAGAGTAGCCCCATGGTGAGAAGGAGGTAAATAAATTTAACAAGTAAATAAAATAAATAAATGCAAAATTTACTTACATATGGTAGAGATTTAGAAAAATAAAAGATCTCGCATTCTCACTGTCTTGACCTTCGTGGAGTGGTTAAACTTTGCAGTAAGGAAATATTTCTGCTCATGGAGAATCTGCACAAGTTTTCTTCTAGAGTTGTTCAAAATCGTAGTGTAAGCTCCAAGGTGATGACATTTTTCTTACCAATATTTGGAAAATAGTGAGCCTTTTTCTGAAGGGGGCTTTTATTTGGGGGGAATGGAATGTTCTAAGCCAGTGGTTCTCAATCTGTGGTCTGTGGACCTCGGGGGTGGGGGGCGATATCATCACAGGTAGTCCGTGAAGGCTTAAAGAAATGTTATGATTTAAATCTTGAATTAAGTCTTGGGGAGTCCGTGGCCATGATTTATGGCCACAAAAGGTATTCAAAGGGGATCCGTGGTGAAGAAAATGTTGAGAACTACTGTTCTAAGCAATCCTGGGATGTCCCTGCTAGTAGATGGTGTCTGGAAAAAGGACACAGTGGGAGAGACTCAGAGAAACATAATGGGCTACCTTGGGGAGTGGAAGACATTTTACATCCTCAACAGGCTTTATGTTCCAATACACACTTTGACAATAGCAACACTATGAAATGCAAAGGAAATTGCAAATGCATTTTAACTTCACTGAAAAAAACCTCATTGGGAGGGAATGTTTATTTTAATCCCCAATGGGTTTAAGATTTTTCATATACTCATTCACCTGTTTTTAATACTAGAGAATGCCTGAATATTGAAGAGCAAAAAGCAAAAACAGCTGAACCATGAAAAAATATGTACAGGGACAAATATTGATTGAGGGGCCTAGATTCATTTCCATTCAGTTTTCCTTTCTGCTGTGGTTATATATAATTTCATGCTTTTGAACATTAATATTTAAAATGGCATTCTTTTTTTGTGAAGGTCTCTTTTTTCCTTTCAGAAGAAATTGAATTGATCCTTTTTTAAAAAATAGTTGTTTTTAGATATTTTTAAGTAGATGTTTGTCCCAGCCACCCACATTTTTATGCAGAGAAACATTGTATGGTTTAAGATACTGTTGTCATTTTCTTTTCAGTATTTTCCCACACAATATTCTGATGAACGTCTTCAAGAATAGGGTGGGACCCAAATATGATAAGTTTTTCTATGGTATGATTAACTTAAGGATAACGTTGAGCTGAAGAATCATTATATTAGAAATGCAATATTTAGAATATGGAATATTCTAAAAAAAGCTCTGCCTAAAAATGCCCTTACAGATCTCAGCACAATTAAAAATTTATAGGGAAGTAATAGGAGGTAAAGAGAAATGGTTAACTTACTGAGAGTTGTTAAAACAGGAGTATGGAGAATATAAAATAAAATCAAAAGAGCAATGGACTGCAGATGGATTTAGTTTTTAAAATGTTTTATATGCAGCCGACACAAAGATTTAAAGTAGATATGAAAACATCTGGAATTGAGCAGCAGAAAATAGTATATAACTCCAGAAAAACTATCTGTAAAAGTACTTCAAACTTATGTTGGAAATGTGGACAACACGAAGGGCCATTATGCTTGATGAACTTGTAAAAAAGTCAGCAAATATTGACTATAAATGTACTTATACAAAGAATTTTAAAATCTAAAGTTTAGCTAAAACCATAACTGTTTTGTTGGGATTAATGGACAGACAACTAGAAAAAACATGGAAGATTATGCTTATATATTATCACTGGTGTGAGACAACTATATACTGCACACAAAAATGAAGAGACTCTGAAATACCACATCAAAGGAATGGTTGGTAAAGTTGACAAAAGTAAAAGAGATGGTGAAATTAACTTGTTTGATTACAGAAAGACCAATAATTACATTTATCAGGGACTGGAAATATCTTATGGACTTTTTCTGAAGAAGGAGAAAAATACATTTGTAATTTATGGGTTTAAGGATTAAAAAGCATAGTTTATGGAAAGAAGGAAATTATGATATAACCTTAGTGAGAGGGAGTAAATTATATATGCATTCAAAACCACTGTCAAACTGGAACTTATTTACCATTCTTCATTACTTTTATTTTGTTTCTTTCCTAATATTTGTATTGTTTTATTTTGTTAAAAATTACTTCGGTAAAAATTATATTTAAAAGAAGAATAGGATGGAATACAAGAATCTGTTTCTCAAGCATCCTTCTAATACTCCCATAAATGCATCTTTTCTCTAAAGATAAATGGGGAAAAGTTACAAAAATGACAATTGCAGCACAAAGGTCTAATATTTAGAGATTCATTATTCCCAAGATTTTTCCAAGGGTACCCCCAAACCCCCAAAATGTGATTTCCTGTCAGCACCTGTACCTTCAGCAAATTTGAAAGAAGCTTTAGCTTAGATTCATGTAAAAAAAATCAGACTATAGAAATATATCTCATTCACCCCAGTAACAAGATTTACCACCCACTTTTTCACATCTGAATTAAATTGAAATAACATTTCACTTTAATTTCACAGTCACCACTAGACCTTTGTTAAAAACTATATTTAATTGTGTGTAGGTAAGTGATATTTGCCTTTAGGCCAACCTGACTGCGTTTTTCTTTTAGTTCCCCCCCTCTGTCTTCCTCCTTTTCTTTCTGGTCTTCCTCCCACTTCTTCTTCTTTACTACTTGCCAACATTTGCAAATCTTGTCGTGACTGAGACAGAATAACAGAGTTGGAAGGGGCCTTGGAGGTCTTCTAGTCCAACCCCCTGCTTAAACAGGAGACCCTATATCTTTTCAGACAAATTCCTGTCCAAACGCTTTTTAAAAGCCTCCAGTGATGAAGCATCCACAACTTCTGAAGGCAAGCCACTAGTTTATTGTTCTCATTTTCAGGAAATGTTTCCTTAGTTCTAGGTTGCTTCCCTTTCCATCCATTACTTCTTGTCCTGCCTTCAGATGCTTTGGAAACTAGGTTGACCCCCCTCTTCTTTGTGGCAGCTCCTCAAATATTGGAACACTGCTATCATGTCACCTCTAGTACTTCCTTTCACTAGACTAGATATATGCAATTCCTGCAACTGTTCCTCATATATTTTAGTCTCCTAATCATCTTTGTTGCTTTTCTCTGCACTTTTTCCTGAGTCTCAATATCTATTTTATATTGTGTTGACCAAAACTGGATGCAGCATTCCAAGTATGGTCTTACTAAGGTCTTATAAAGCGGTACTAACACTTCACATGATGCTGATTCTATCCATCTGTTAATGCAATTTAGGATTGCATTGGCTTTTTTGGCAGTTACGATACAGCTGGCTCATATTTAAGTGATTGTCCAGTAGGGCTCCAAGATCCCTGTCACAATTATTGCTAACAAGCCAAGTTTCACCAAATCTGTACCTATACATTTGATTTTTCTTGCCTAAATGTAAAACTTTACTTTTCTCTACACTGAATTTTTCTCTACACTGAGTTGTTAGATAGGGCCTAGTGTTCAAGTCTGTCAAGATCCAGAGCCATCTGGATCTAGAGCCTACCTTCTGGAGTGTTGGCAATTTCTGCCAGCTTGGTGATGTGTGCAAATTTGATGAGGTCCCCTTCTATTCCCTCATCTAAATCATTAAGACAAAATCATCTAAATTGTTAAGACAAAACCACTTGAGAATAAGATTTTCAAAATGTAAACAAAAGCAAAATTTATACAATAACATCCGGAGGGATGGCCTTTAACCATCTCCCAAGGTTCAGTTTTGTACATATATGTTTCCTTGAAGCAGCTACTGCAGATAGAAATAGTTCTACATCATAGTATCTCTAATATTCTATTGAAATTATTTGCTGTAGTTGGGTAAATTTTTATTCCAGTTTTCTTTTTAAATGGAACTCACCAAGGAACCTAGGATGGAAAACAAGCAAATGTAGGAAGAAGTGAGAGTGGCATACTCGTATCACAATTCCATTGCTGGAGATGCCTCCTCTTCCTCTTCCAACTAAAGAAAAAGACCCATCACTCCAACATCATATCCACTGTGGCAGAATGTAGTGGGAATTTAATTCCCCAAGGGGTAACAACTCACTAATTGGCAGTGTTCAGATTTGTTGCCAGGATACACTGGCATTAAAAAATATGATCTCAAAACCCTTTGGGTTTCATTTTAGTAGAAAAACTAGCCATTAATCCAATTCAACCATCTTTCTCCTTTGAGAACTTGGATTGTAACTTAAAAGAAATGAGCAAGCGGGTAGGAAAAAACTCTAGTGGTTCTTCTTGGCCTTCATCCCAAATTGTAAATCACAAGATTCTTTGAAACAAACTAGAAAAGTCCACCTGGCATCCACGTAGATGTCTTTCTCCAATAGTCAAAGAGCCATGAAGTTTTTTTGAACATCTTCCTTCCAACTCTGTCAAACTGCTGCTTATTCTAAGAAGCTCATAATAAAATCAATAATATTCTTCAATAATACAAAGAGATTTCTTTGTAGCACAAAATGCTAATCTCTGTGATTATTAATATCATTCCTTCTAAAAGAGGAGGAAAAATGAGTAATACATCATACTACTAGTAATAAATTCTAAGAGACATCAGGAATCCATCTGATTTGAAACGGGGCTAACCTTAAACCCTGCCCCCAATCAAAAGGCTTACAAAGATCTTTGTATGATGAATGTTAAAGTTAGACCCACCTATTCCCATTCATAGACCTTTGTATTCAGGGCATAAAAATCTACGTAAGAGCTAGGTTATGGCAACATTGCTGGAGAGCCTATTTTCAGCCACATTAACCTTTGAATTCTCATGCATATAAGCCAAAATACCTAAATACAGTCACTGATTAATAAAATCCAAAGATGTGTATCTTCCTGAGATGCTGAAGGAAGTATGAAAGAACTTAAGTTTTAATTTTTTTTTATTTTTATTTTTTTTAATTTTATTGACTGGCAGTAACTCTGACTGAATTCAATATATTTCGGTATACTGTAACTATTATTTGGACAGACAACTACAAAATTCTGCTATTCATAAATAAAACCTGTCCTTCATTATTAGAAAGAAAACCCTATTTTATTGTATTGCATTTATTCTGTATGAGAGTACCAATTTTCAAATAATGTAATATCCTTAAAAGAATTACCCATTGATCAATCAACTCTTTTAAAATTAAATTTGGTTCAGGGATTTTTATTAACTTCAGTTCACTTCACTCACTGAACTACAACTTTCAGTGGCCCCAGCTGGCATGGCCAATCATGATGTATACAAGCAATTATAATTTAGCAAAATCTGGTAGGCAGTCGTTTCCTGTTAGAATAATTAAAGGTAGGAGCTTTAGTCTATGTCAGGGCTGTCAAACTCCTGGCCCATGGGCTGGATGCATCACGCACTGGCCACGCCCATGCCTGGTTTAGCAAAGGGGAAAAAAGTCCCGATATGTCACATGATGCTGCCATGATGACATGAGTTTGACACCCCTGGTCTATGTTATTCAAATCTGAATCTAGTTTTTCAGAGTTGTTCAGAGGAAAGGTAGAATCATTTCTATATTTAAATGATCATCAATCCTTAAAAAGACACGAGTCTATTTAAGAGCCTGCAGTGCATTAACTCTAATGGAAAAGTCAGCTAAATAATTAGATATTAGAAGTCACAAATCTGCAATTGCCATGGTAAGGGGAAAACCAAGTCTTCGTCTAACTCAGGGTTTTATCCAGGCAGGGTTTTTTGCAACAATAAGAAAGCTGCTTCTCATCTTCGACTTCCAAGATTTTTTTAAGTCCACAGTTTACTCAACATATCTTGCTTTTCCTGCTGGCCTCCCATCCAAATGTTACGCAGATCAAGCCTTACTGATTTTTTTCAAACTCAGACAAGATCAAGGAGATGCTGCCATTGGTCAAGGCCATAAGATCAAAATAGGAAAAATAGAAAAGTATCCTAGACAATCCTTAAAGATTTCATGAATAATTTTAAAAATAGAAAATTACCAGGAATTTTTTTGGCATTCTTAAAGAATTTTTTTGGCATTCTTAGTTAATGGTGAGAAAATCCTTAAAGTAAAATTAAAAAAAAAAAGTGGGGGGGAATGCTATGTTCTACTGAAATAAATGTTTTTGTTTTATCGCTGAAAACAGGTTTGTTGTAGTGCATGAATTTAAAATGCATAGAAGATTTCCTATACCTGGAAATTGGGATATCACTGAACTATCCAACTAAATGATAAAATTAATAGTATTAGTTTTATTTTTAATATGTGTTGCTTAACTTCTGTCCCATTGCCGTTACTTAGAGGGATAGATTTGAAAATAATTACAAAAACTTTAAAACAGTCTACAAACCTTAAAGACTGCTTCAGAAAGTAATTTCCACTTCATGGAAGATAGGGTAATGAATGGTACAATTGGGAATCTTACTGTATTCTTTGCATATGATGCTACTATTTAACAACAGTGCAAGTGACTTTGATGAAGATGAATCTGACCTCAATTCTTACATCTCAGATTTTCTTAGGTAATAGGTTTAAAGGAGTCACTAGTGGTAACAAGTGTGTGTAATTTTATTGTGAATATTATTATGATGATTATATGAAAATTCATAGTCATCAAATAGTGAGGTTCCTGGGGCAGCTAACAACAATTATCAACAACAAAATGCAAAATAATGTATTTATATTACAAAATTAACAAAAATAAATAAATTAGAAATCAGCAGGAATGCAACAAAAAAAGTGCATCTCATCCTCCCTGCCCCAAATGCAAGCTGCCTCATTAAATCAAAATTACCTGAAGATTACTTAAAGATAAATTAAAAGATGGAGAAATATTGCCTTCATTGCTGATCTTGCAAAGAGGATAGATAAAGACATGGCACATTTCAAGATGAGACAATAGCTTGGGTCGAAACACCAGAAAACTGTGTTGAATGCCAGCGAAGCCAGCAAAGAGGTGACAGGAGAAGCCAATGACAGGCACTGTTTTAGTATTAACACATGCAAAACAATGCACAATGGAAGGAATAAATATATTTAAATTCTCAGGTGCTTTAAGCTGTCATCCAAAGAATTTTCAGAAGCTGTATGAAGTCCAGAATGAATCTCATACATTTTGTATTGAAGGCTCAAGTTAGAACAGCTTGGGTCTGGTTAAAAGAATCTACCAATATATTCCCAGAATCATATTGTTCTCTTGGGATAAAGTCTATCTCAACTTATCTTTTGGCTGGATATTACCATTCCCTACGACCCACTCAACCTCTTCCCAATCTTGGCAGATGCTGGATAGACAGATCATTTGCAGAAACCAAAGATAATTGTATCAGATTGTGGGCTAAATTAAACAATGTTATGTAGAAGAAGGGAAAACCTAATACTTAACAGATTTCAGAAATAATCCCTATTCTTTGTGAAGTTTACTTCCATCCTTCTATCCATTATCAAAATATAACAAAAGAAAATTAGTATTGCTCTGGATTCATAAGAAGTTATGCAAAATGGACACTTCCTTCTAAATATTTATATTGTCTACCATTTAATTCTGGATTGATAAACTGTATTTCTGGTCAATACTCCAAACTACAAAAGACTTGAAGAAGGCAACTTTTTAGTGAAAGGGCACTGATGTTGTGGATTGAATTACAATAGCCTGTTTCTGGCATCATTCCAGCATATTCTGGTCTACAGAATTTCTGTACCCATCTCCATTTTTAAAGTCCTCTCCAGATATTACAGTACATGTGTATTCAAATAAAGCAAGCATTTATTTTTGATATATTTGAAGCAAGCTGTAACACTAAGAAAAGTTCTCATCCATGTATTAAGACAGGAGGCATGTAATCCACTATTTCATACTGGAAGTCATGCTATTATACTGTTCAGGATTATAAAACAGGAAATAGCATCCCTCCAAGTTTTTATCCACTCACTTCTGTTTATGCAATCCACAGCTAATTGACTGAGAATGGAGATAACGATTGTCACCAATTAAACAAATGGATGATCTGCTGCATGAAAATAATACCAAGCATAACAAAATCCACATGCTACATATCTTTCAAGATGAGGCACTTTAGGATCCTCATTCTTCTGCTCTATAGTGTTTTCAGTAGGGTGTTTAGAGTATCAGGGAGGGGTAACACATTTGGCAAAGGAACACATTATGTCCTTTCCAGGCAGTTTGCCCACTTTTGGCCTCTACCTGTCACTCAATTCTCACCAGTAGCTCTTCAGACAACAGCTTTAAAACAAGGTAGCTGATGAGTCTTAAACCAGCATGTGAAGACAGGTTTTGGAAGACTGAGAAGATAAATTCATTGGAAAGTTCAATGATCATGAAGGTAGTCTCTGCAAGCATTGTGGAACACAAAAAAGCAGAACAAGACAAGATGTCCCGGTTATCCACTGTACCTATTCCCATTTCCAATGCCTTACCACTGGACTCAAATGGGAATTGAGAAGAAAGAGTGAGGCTGCTGATGGACAACTTTCCCTCAGTTAAACCATCATTATCATCAGTCTTTTTAAAAAAAGTCCTGTGGTGATGGACAAGTGACAAAACAATAGATATGGATACACTGGGTGCTGTAATAATGGATCTGCAGGCAGGCAACTCAGGTCTAAAAGTCGCTTTTTCACTGGAAGAAGTAGCAGTGAAACTCTGGAGCATGGGATTGGACTAGAAGACCTCCAAGGTCCGTTCCAACTCTGTTTTTCTGTTAATCTGTAAACTCCAGTTGGGTGTCCAGTTGGGTGCCTGAGCAGCCCTCTTTAGGAATGCACCTCCGTTGTATGAGGAAAGTCCTAAACACTGCCTGCTTCACTACAGTCTGGCCAGTTTACCATGGCTAGTGGGGTCCCATCTTGGCACTTGAATAAACACACACAAAAATGCAGGGTGATACTGGTCATCATTGGCACTTGGAATACGCACCCACATTTGGACAATCTTACAGAAAAACCAGAGAAGAAAAGTAGCTGTAATTGCCAGAGAGCTTACAAGTTACAATAGTGATATTGCAGCCCTAAGACTAAGACTTGCCTTACCACTGAAAGTCAGCTGACTGAAACTGAAGGTGGATGCACTTTTGAGGGGAGCAGTTACAACAATCAGTCAGTATGCTGGAGTTGGGTTTGTCATCAGGAGTCACCCTGTTTGGAAACTTGTTAATCTCTCCAAGAGTGCGAACAACCAGCTCATGACATTGCAACTTCTTCTACAAAACAAAAGTAAAGCCACCCTAATAAACACCTATTCCCCCACAATCACCAACCTTGACGAGATGAAAGACATGTTCTATGAAGAACTAGGTGCCCTACTATCAGCACTGAACAGCACTGACAAGTTGATGTTGCTCAGAGACTTTAATGCAAGAGTAGGATGCGATTCTGCAGCCCAGCAGGGAATTGTTGGGAGACATGCAGTGGGCAAATATAATATTAATGGCCTACTCTTACTGAAATGAAGCACATGACTTCCTCATCACCAATACAACTTTCCGCTTCCCTACCTGTAACCTGGCTACAACCCACCCACCCCCACTCTAAGCACATATTGACTATGTCATTGTCAGGAGAAAAGACAGACAGAATGCCAGGTGTAGTACTGACTGTTGGGCAGATCACATGCTCATTGTCCCCAAAATGAAACTCCACATAAGATCCAAGAGGTGACCACAAGGAAGCAAAGCCATGAAAAAAAAAGTAATGTGGTCAGACTGAAGAGCTTCAGCACAGCTTCAGCATAAGCTCAAGATTTAGTAACTAAGTTTGCTTACCTGCATCTTGCTGGCAGTGCTGAGGATGACTGGGAATTCTTTAGGGAAGTTGTCCATTTATCTGCACCTGAAGATGCTAGTGCCCACTACTCACAACCAGCATGATTAGTTTAATGAGAATGATGAGGAGATACAGGCTTTATCTCTTGAAAAGCATTGTCTTCATCATATCCATCAGAACAATTTTGACACATGTGTTCTTCGACCTGCTGCTGGCTTCTGTTTCACCTCATTCAGGACTGCTGGAATTGAGATCCACATAAAGCTAACAAGTTTCTATCAATACCAAAGTATTCAGATGACGAATTGAAAATCAAAAAAAAAAGTGGCTGAAAACACCAGAACAATTGCTCCAAATCAGGGAACAAAATAGAAATTAACTTCAGTGTAATATTAAGGTGATGTACATTATGTATTAGTAGACTCTCTAACTTGGAGTTTGTTTTTAATTATAAAAGCAAGTTTAATGCTTTATTAAGAATATAATTAGGGATCATTGTGGCAGCTCAGCAAAATGTTAATGCAATGTAAAGCAGTTGTGGAAAAGGCAAATTCTGTGTTCCGGTTCATTGGGAAAACAACTGAAAATAAAATTGCCAAACTTTATGATGTCTTTGTTGTACAACCACCCTTAGAGATGTCCTGAGGCATCTCAACAGAAATTGTGTGGAGCTGAGAAAGCAGGAAAGAACAATCTAATGATCAAGAAAATGGAGCACCTTCCATAGAAGTAGTAAAGGCTCCCATGAGTGTAGTTTTACTTTTAGGTTTGAAAGGGAACATAGTGAAGGACTGGAGAACAACACATTAAGACAGCCCTTGTAGAAAGAACTTTTGGTTAGGAGACCTTGGTGTTTTCTCAGCTTGCTTGTTTTCTTGAAGACATTTCATTACCCAAACCTTGTAACATCATCAGTGCCAATTTGGGTAATGAAATATCTGCAAGAAAACAAGCAAGCTCAGAGAGCACCAAACTCAGAGAGCACCACATCATTTCAACTCTGAGCTACAAATAATCTTCTTTATTGGAACTTTGGTCTAACGGTTAAGATACTAGGCTAGAAACCAGGAGACTGTTATTAATTATTAATGTTATCAAGAACAGAAAGCAGAAAACCAAGGCAGAAAATGTTTACTGTTTCTTATTTGGTGGCCTTCAGGTGCGGCATAAATGATTATTTTATATCCATTGAATCTAGAGGTGAAATCTAGCCGGTTCGCACCAGTTCAGGCAAACCGGTAGGGAAAATTTTGATTGGTTCGGAGAACTGGCAAATATCACCTCTGGCTGGCCCCGCCCCTGCCCACCTG
>JANHFL010008688.1:72777-85652 GCA_032468155.1 Oxyrhabdium leporinum
TCAGGGTAGCAACAGGGCAGAAACTCTCTGAGTATGAAGCCAGAGATAAGAGGCCTGGGAAGAGTAAGGGAGGCTACCTTCTCATAGTACAGCTGGTAGATTTGCCAGCCTGCAATGAGAGAAAGATAAGAGACTAAAGATTACCATAGTACAGCTGGTGATATGCCATCGTACCAGCCTGCATGTATAATCCCTACAGTCATGCAGGCAAGAATCTCTCCCCTCCCCTTCCCTCAGGCATCCATCCATTCCCTCAGAACTGCGCTCCTAGTTATTCAAACTGGTATTCCAGCTGCCTGGCTAACTGAGACACACCCTAGTATTTTCAAGGACATGCTGACATCCAAAGGCAGATTCACTGCACTCGGTCCTCTGAGCTTACAGAAGCAAATGGTAAGACAGAGTGGGAAGAGGGGATGTAACTGGAAAGATGGTAAGCAAATGGCCTACAGAGGGAAGTAGAGGTGACATCTGGAGATTAGCAACTATTACAAAGAGACAAGAGGACTTTCATTTGACTGCCAGGATCACAAGCTATAGCGAGCAGCATATCCTGGTGGGATATTTACTTGACAATATTACCTTGCAAAGTCATAGAAGAGTGGAGTTGACCCAGAATAATACTCTGTTGTTGGGGAAGTGTGTGTTGCAAAATAAAGCAATTTGTACAGGCTTGCTACTGTCCAGTTCTTGAAGAGCAAAGAATCCTCATATGTACTGATATACATAGATTTTATTCATAGTAGAAAGTGATATGTAGATATTTTTTTTTGCCCCAGTGATAATGTATTCATGTCACTATTGCCTACCTTGCAAGTAAGGAGAGATATTTACAGTAATTATTTTAGTTATATACAGAATGCCCCATTGGGTCATCATTTCAGAGATATTTCCATACCTAAACAAAGAAACAGGATCATCACAAGTGGGCAAAAAAGCAGGACCAACTTCTAATTTCCTGCTGGCTTTCCCATTGAGTTGAAGCTAGCTGGAAGCATCAAAAATCTTTCTTACTTTCATCCCTCCCTTCCTTCATCCCTTTCACCTTTCCCTCCTTCCCTTCCTTTCCTCTCTCCTGCCCTCCCTCTCTAGAATTCCTGCTGTCTTTCCCATTTGCTTGTGGTAAGTTTGTAGGGAGAAAATCATTGGGGAAGCTAGAAGGAAGTTACAAGTGAAAGATCAGCAGGCAGGTAAGTAGCTGCTGCTGCAGGGTGGAGGAAGGAGCAATGGGGTTTAGCAGGGCTGCAAGTTGGGAAGGGTATGTACATAGTTGGCATGGCTGGGCAGCATGGGTGGGAAAGAGCACACAGGTGTGTGAGAGGTGGGGCCAGGAGGTGGGAAGGATGTCTTGGACTGCTTGGGAGTGTGCAAAAGGTGCCATGTGGTCAGGAACTGTGTAGATTAGGGAGTGTGCAGGGGAAGCACAAGTCAGGGAGGGCAAGCCAAGATGTGCAGGGGGTATCACATGGGTCAGAGAAGGCACTGACGCTGCACAAGAAGTACCACATGGATTGGATAAGATGCACTGTGTTTCCTTCCTCCCTCTTTCCCTTTCTTTCCTCTTTTCCTCCCTTCCCTTCTTTTTCTTTGCCAGTAGGCAGGTAAATGGTTGTTGCTGGGTGGGAAAAGGAGCAAATGAGTGCATGAGTAGCCAGGAAATTGTCATAGAATATTGAAAATGAGGATCATGTGACCAGAGTAGCACTACAGCACTGAAACAGCCACAACTTTCAGGGTTGACAGATGCACCATTTCACTCAGTTAAAGGACAGACATGAGAGTTTTAGTAATAAGTCGTGATTGGCATCCTGGAACCTGGCTGTTGCCTTGATTGTGACTTTGAGTCCACTTGTATAAATTAACATTATTGTGTCCTCAGAGTAAACAAAACAAGACTTGAGGCAAGAGTCCAAGGTCTGAGTCAGGAGATTAAACAGGAGAGCTCTCAAGTGCAGCAGAATTGACCTCAGACACGGTGACTATTTAAGGAGAAGATTCATATAGAACCATTAATTCCAGGAATTGAAATTATCACAAAGTTTTCTCCAAAGAATGGTGTAGGGCGAGCATAGGTCTAGTTTCTTCAAATGTTTGAAATTCACATCAGCCATACAAAGCATACTAATAGCAAGAAACTACAAAAATTGTAACCCAAAATTTCTGGAGAATGTTTCCCTTAATCTCACTGATATTTCTCAAAGCACAAAGGAAAATTTGTAGAGATAGTGTGCAACTTTGCTGAAACTAAGGTTATGCCTGTGAAACTTGTCATTAGAACTGAATGTACTTGAGCTCTTGTTTCAGAAATAATTCTGTCCAGACATGTTGTATGTCCAAACTTGTATGATTCAAAGTCCTGTCATTTCATGACTTGGCATGTAGAGGTGATTCAAAGGAAAAGGAGCCCATACAAATTCCAGAATTATGAATCTTAATCAGGTTATTTTATCAGACAATTCTTATAATTAAGTTTTTAAAAACTAAAATGTGAAGAATCTCCAGTGCTACTTAATTTAGTACCGCATACTGAGGCACTGTTCTCTTAAAATTACAAAGTGTAATAAACATTGAACATTTAATAGTTAGCTCAAGAGAAATATTCAGATGCTTGTTTACCTAACATTGATTGATTATATTGATTTATATATCAGCCATGTTACAATTACAATTCTATATAATGAGCATATGATTAAAATAAAAATAATTAATAAAAAAGCAATAACCTGTGTCATTTTCAAAGGTAATATCCTTTAAATCATCTGCAGATGACTGCAAAAAACAAAACAAAATCCAGAAAGATTCTGATAGCATCTTTTCCAATTAACAAATTTTATTAAACAGCATAAGTTTTTGTGAACTATAGAAGTGTTTTGCAGCTCAGGAAAAGTTATGATATTTAATAAAATGTGTTTGTCAAGGTGCTTCTGATTTTTCCCCACTACTGACATTACATCTTTCCCTGAAATGTTTTTGATGGTTGGTGCCTCTGTAAAAAATGCTTCTGTAAAAAAAAACAAAAAACATCCTGTTCTTTTTCTGTACTTACCTGTACAAAATGAATCTGCGATAAATTGTAGGATTACCCAAGCATAGATGTAATCTACCAGTCTGATGTAATATTTGCCAACACATTGGAGCTCTCTGTGAAACTAAAACTATTTAAAATTGTACTGTAATCACAAAGTAGTACATTTGAATTTAAGCTCCTGAAGTTGAATCTGCCAACCACAGATGGAGAAGATGTGGCTCTCCAGATGCTATAGACTAGACTAGGGTGTAGAACTTTCCACATACTTCATCGTTGTCTGCATTGGCTAGGCTGCCAAAAGCTGCAATTAGCACAGAATCACCAAATGGTGAAATTGGAAGGGACCACAAGGATAATCTAATCCAGGGGTGTCAAACTCACGTCATCATGGTAGCATCACGTGACGTATCAGGACTTTTCCCCCCTTCGCTAAACTGGGCAGGGGGGGGGCAGCATGTCACACATCCAGCCCACGGGCCGCAAGTTTAACACCCCTGATCTAATCTATCCCTCTAAATTGTGCAGGAAAACCAATTAAACCTCTGGTGAAAGGTGCTGTCAAGCTTTTCTTTAAAATTTTCAGAAATAGGGTCCAGAATTTCCAGTTGGGTTGCTCCATTATTGTACAGATCTTACAGTCAGAAAATTTAAATAAAATCTAGGTAACTGCAGCTTATGTCCATTATTTTTGGTGCTGGTGTCTGTATTAATAGTTCATGAGCATCCTCTCTATGGCATCTTTTACTCACTTGAACTTTGTTTTTGCTTTTTTTAAATACTTTTTTTATTTTATTTTTAATACAAACAATCTTCCATTCCATGGTGTATCACCTGGGTGCAAATATTTTATGCAGTAATAATTAAAATTACAACCATATTCTTTATATTGGTATTACTTTTCTACTTTTATCTTATTGCTAATACACATAGTATATCATTCATTATAGCAATCAATATCTTAACATATTTAATTCTATTCACCTATTTTCTACATTTCGCTACTCTTCTTTTATCTCTAATTCATATTAAATTTCATATTTATTCTCTAGCCATCGGTAAAATAGTTCCCATATCATATAATATTCAGTTTGTTCCTTCTCTTTAATGCAAGTGTTAGTCTATTCATTTCTGCACATTCTAATATTTTCCTGATCACATTTTCCTCAGTAGGAATCACTTCACGTTTCCAATTCTGTACAAATACAATTCTAGCCGCAGTTAATACATGAATAATTAAATATATATTCTCTTTACTATAAGTATCAGGTAGAATCCCAACAAAAATATTTCAGGTTTTAAATCAATATGTTGTTGTATCATCTTTTCCAGCCACATATGTATTTTTGCCCAATATTTTCTAGCTTCTACACATGTCCACCACATATGGTAATATGATCCAGGTGTCTGGTGGCACTACCGGCATTGAGCTGATTTATCTTTAAACATCCTTGTATTCCAGTTGGCTTCTTGATGTTCAGATGCTAACTTTTCTCCTTTTCATGTTATAATCTGCATGGGGAAGATTATTTTCTGTATGCCTTGCTGCATACTTTTCTTATGTTGGTATGCAATCTTTTATTAGAAGTAATTCTTCAAGGGAGAGTCCTTCAAATATTTTGTGGCATGTGTATTCATTCTCCCAAGATTTGCAATTTTATCTTTTCTTTAAAGATCCCTTCCTTCCTTCCTTCCTTCCTTCCTTCCTTCCTTCCTTCCTTCCTTCCTTCCTTCCTTCCTAAATCACAGCACAAAATTAAGAAAAAAGAAAGTTGATATATAAGCACATTCCAATCCACATATTTATTTAAAAATGGGAACTGGATGAAATATCAGAGTCTCTTTGGACTTTACATTAGGGGCGAAAAAATAACAGTTCTCATCTGGCCTCATTTCTCTGGTGGTGCTATCTCAAAAATAAATCCCATTACATTCATTGGAACTTTCTCCAAACGAAGTGAACCACTAAACTGAATCTCTGAGGATACACACAAATAATTGTTTTTGTTTTCTCTTACCGTGGTTCCCAGCCAAAAAATGATCATAGGAGTCATTCAATGCCATCCTTCTAAAGAGAAATCTCTTGCATAAAATTTCGGCATCACCCTCCCTCCCCAAAACAGAAATGCAAATTAGAAGTAACTTTGCCCCCACTGCCTCAATCCACCCTCTCTTAATAGGTTCCTTTTAAGCAATGAAAATCACTAACATGAATAACCAGTTAATGGTAATCAGGCTGGGAGTCTTTTCTGCAGTTGGGTTCTTTCAGTGCTTTCCTTGAAAACAAATTTGGAGAAAAGCGGGGGAGCAAGTATCTATATATTTTGGGGAACCAGAGACAAAGGGAGAATATTAGTGCTGTCTGGGACCACCGGTTAAATAGTTTTTTTTGCAAAAACCTGAATGCTGCGTTTTCCCAGGACTAGATTTTTTTTTTTGCAGCAATCCACTTTTGTGTCTTGTAGGGACCATCTTGTTGTACTGTTAAGCAAGGGTGCAAAATGCTTGTTGGAGCTAACAACACACACACACACACACACACACACACACACAAACACACGTCCTTGTGATATTTAGGTCGTCCCTTTTTCCAACGCCAGTGGCTGCAGAACCATCCAATGTGGCCTAGCCGCACCATTTTTGTTTACGAAATGTAAAAACGGTTGATCGGGATAGGAGAAAACTTTGCTAGGGGCCCATCAGGGTACTGGCAGGGGGCGAAAGGAGGCAAAACCAGTGCGGAAATCCCTTTGGATCCGGACCCGAAGATCAGGAGGAAGAACCACACACACACACAAAAGAAAAGAAAAACACAAAACAGCGATGTGAAATTCCACCTGCAGAGTTTGAATTCTGGAGGCAAAACGTGTCGTGGGGGAGTGGAAAGTTTGCAAAGGGAGGAGATGCCAGGTGGGGTTTTATGGGGGCTATTTCCACTCCACACACACACACACACACACACCCCTGCAGCAACCTTTCTGCAGCAACGTGCGTTGTGTCCCAAAAAAAAAAAAAAAAGGTGGAAGGGCGGGGAAGGTAGTGGAAAGGTGAAGGCAGGGAGCAGGGGAGGAATTGCACGCCGCCTCCCTTGGCTCGCTTGCAAAGCCCGTGGCTGCTCAGACAGACGGGAGACTCTCGGCTTGCAAGAATGAGGCAATGGGGGTCGAGGTCCCCTCCCCTCCCTCTGTCTCTCCCCCCCTTCTTCTTCCCCACAGAGCAGGGGTGAAGTCTGTGATTGATGAGGCGGAGGTAGTGGAGAGGTCGAGCCGGGGAGCCACGGGTCAGTAAAAAGAGACTAGGAAGCAGGAACATGACTCTCAAATCTTGCAAGCTGAGACGCCGGGAACAGAACCGGCTTGTGGGGTTTCTCGCTCGGGCCCTAGATGTGTGGGAGACAGAAGAGGGGGGGGGCAGAGAGACAGAGACAGAGAGAGAGGAAGAGGAGCCACAAAGCACGGGTGGCTCTTTCAGCCTCCCGAATCCCCCCCACCTGGGGGGATTTGAAGGGGAGGGAAACGAGGGGAAAATAATCCTCCGTACAAATTTCTCCTCGCCACTTGTGGCTTGCCGGGCAGAAGGCCTGGCAGACGCACAACCCAGACTCTCTGGGGAATTGGTGAGGATTTACGCAGCTGCCACGGGAGGCAGAGGCGGACGGGGGGATGGGGTGGAAGCGCGATTGGATTCGGGAAAGCCGTCCTGGATTTCCACGCGCCATCCCTTTGGGGTGAGCGCAAGATGGCAGCTGATGAAGGACCCCTTGAAGGGACTGGCAAGGCGTGAATGCCACCCACGTCCAGGTAGTCCTCGACTTGCCACCGCAATTGAGGCCAAAGTTAACAGTAACTGGTAATTGGTAAGCGGGACGGTTGTTCAGGGTTGTCTTGCCCCGTTTTACGACTTTCCTTGCCACCGTCGTTCAGTGAATCGCTGCAGTCGTTAAGTTAGCAACCTGGACGTTAAGTAAACCTGGCTTCACCATTGACTTGGCTAGTCAGAAGGCCGCGAAAGAGGGGGATCCTAAGACCCCCCCGGGACGCTGAAACCATCATAAACATGAGTCAATTGCCAAGCATCCGAATGTCGATCACGTGACGTGGGGATGCTGCAACGGACACGAGTCACTTTTTTTTTTCCCCCCCGTGCTGTTGTATCTTCGAATGGTCAACGAACGAATGGTTGTAAGTTGAGGACTAACATGGCTGTTGAGGGAATCTGGCTTTTCCCCGTTGATTTTGCCTGTCGCAAGGCCGCGAAAAGGCGATCGCGTGACCCCGGGACAGCGCAACCGTCATAAATACAAGCCAGTGGCCATAGCGTCCGAATGTTGATCAGGTGACCATGCCACAACGGTCATAAGCGTGGAAAAAACGGTCGTAAGTCGCTTTTTTTTTCAGGGCCATTGTAACTTCGAACGGTCACTAAACGAAGGCAAGCCGAGCACCACCTGTGCCAGAATGATTTGGTCCTGTGGGGAGGAGAGGAGGGGCAGCTTTGCCAAGGAAACAGTTTCAAGGCAGGAATTGGAGTGCCGAAAATATTTGGCTAATTTGGGGGTTCCGTGGTACGAAATGGGCCCTTTCAGCAGACTCGGGGGTTTGTTTGTTTTTTGCAGACTTTGCTGTTTTGGGATACAACTTGAGGTCAGGAAGGGCAGACAAGGAAAACTGGTTAAAATCAAAGGGAGTTTGCCCCTTTTCTCTAATATCCGCCCCTAAGGGAGTCACACGAGGACTCGGGACAGACGTTTGACTTGACCTCCTAAATTTTGCCACGAGTTGGCAATGCTGGCAGAGTAGCCGGTTCGGGTCACCGCCCCGAAGATGTTTATGATCCATTCATTTGAGGGCATTACAAGGGTCTCTTTGAGGCTGGCGGAGAGATGCCAGTGTTGGACATTTTTAGGATCTTGTCATGTTTTGACATTTTGTGGGGAGAGAGAGAAAGGGTGTTTTAAAGGTTCCTTTCCAGCCATCTGCTTGGCCAGCTCAAATTAAAATACATAGTTTGCACCCCCCAGAAACTTTGAGTTGCCCAGCTACAAACTGGATATCCAAAATAATAAGAGTAGGGCCAAACTATTGAATGGGAAAGGACGTTTTGCTGCCCAACCGTTTGCATTTATTTCAGAATAAGGGGTCCTTGGTGCTCTCTGAGCTTGGCTGTTTTCTTGCAGATGTTTCATCACCCAAACTAGGTAACATCATCAGTGCTAGTGAGACTGATGATGTTATCGAGCTATAAATATTCTCCTTTATTGCTATTTCAGAATAAGATCACAGGTTAGAACCATGGACCTTGGCAAGAGGAAATTTAATTTGTTCAGTCACCAAGATTTTATTTTTACTTTTGAAAAGATCCTTCGGCATTTCCTTCAGACATCAGCTTCTGCTCGCCCGCTGTATATTCCCTGATGCTGCTACCTAGTTGTGTGATAAAACAACAAGCAAAGAGCCAGGCTCAGAGAGCACCCACAACCACACAATTCAAGCCTGAGCTACCCATATTCTCTACCTCCATTGTATTGCCTTCAGCTCCCTTTCTATTTATCAGCACCGATATAATTTATTTTATTTTTTTTAAGCAAATATCAAATATACAGGCTGAACTCTGCTTGAACTTGGGGGATGACGTGGGTCGGATATTCAAGTTGGCCAGAATAGGAATAGAAGATGAATGTTGACTATCTGTTTTGTTATTTTCAAATAGCATTTCGAAGTGTGTATGCAGACTTGAGTTGTGCTACCATTTTTGGTCAAAGTCTGTCTTTGCGTTGATGGGGATTTATGGTACTTTATGACCCATTGTCTTGTTCCAGCATCTCTTGTTGGCCTCCTTTTCTGTGTACACAGCCATCTCCCAGCCAAGAATATGGGGTAGAACAACATGTTTAATAGAAAGCATTTCATTTTTTTTTATTTTCTTGCTTATGAAAAATATTTCATTTAATAAGAGCTTAGTATTAATAACAAGGACAGGGAGTAAATATTACCAACACCCCTTGTCTCCCTGCCCCATTGCAACTTGGACTACAGGGTAGTCCTCGATTTATAACCACAATTGGGGCAATAATTTCTGTTGCTAAGCAAGGGGGTTGTTAGGTGAGCCATGCCTGATTTTACAGCTTGCTTTTTTTTTGGCCTTGGTTGTTAAATGAACTGCTGCTGCTAAATGAATCACAGAGTCATGAAGTGAATCCAGCTTCCCCCCCATTGACTAAAAGCTAGTGGGAAGTTCAGTTGGTTGGGTGTATTTGGTGAAAATGCCTACACCTTACACAACCAAAGTACGTTACGTTACTTCCATAAGATTGTGTGCGTGCAATTCAGATAAGCGTCTTCAGTAACTATGCCTATTAAATTCATAAATATGTAGGGATTGAGAAGGAAGACTTCAATCAATCAATCAATAGGGTTTTTGCTGAATCTCAAACATGCCAGTCCAGTATTTCTCAAACATGGCAATTTTTAAGAGCTCCCAGAATTCCCCTGCCAGCATGCCCACACATCTTAAAAAGTTGCCCCGTTTGAAAGACACGGCATTAACCAGATTCTAGGTTGTTTTAGATGAGGGTGGGTAATTTATTTTGTCTTTCCTTCACTGCTTCGTGAGCTACGGGGGAAGTGGTCTGTGGTGGCATTATATCAAAATGGGTGGCCTGTGATTATTATTTTTTTCCTTTTTAAAGCATTGGAGAGATTTTAAGGACAGAAAGACTATCTCTCTCAATTCCCGTGCAGTTTGTCCTTTAAGCTTTTTGACTGTAACCCCCAAATGTGTTTACTTTGTCACTTTGGGAGACACTAAGCGTGTAAATCCTGCAATTGCTTCCCTTTTAAAACTACGAATGCATAATTCTTATTTTCTGTTATTCTGCAGTGCCCAAAGTCTTCCAGTTTGGGAACAGGCTGTAAATCCTCTTAAATAAATACATTTAATTAATTAAAATAAACTAAAGCATTGTGGGGGGACAACCAGCCAAGACTTTTGGTGTGTTTCCTCCCCCCCACCTTTTCTCTCTCTCCATGAAAATTAACTGCAGTGCTCCTTAATCAATTAGTCCTTGTTTTTGAGAAGTCCTAGGCCAGTTTTCTGCAACCCGATCCCCATGTGCAGGTACGAAAGTCTCAGAGTTTACGGGCTGATGGCGAGAGCATCTGGGTGCGATCAGGGTTCAAAAGACGATTCATCGTCTTCGAGGCATCAATTCAGAAGCCTTTTTTGGGGGGGGAATAGCCTATTTTGTGCTTCTGGAGCCTGGATGAGAATCCTCCATGAAGCAGGACTGCATGAAAGGAGCCTGCGATTGTTGGAAAGAAAAAGTAAGAATTGTGGGGCGAAAAAAAATATTTTTCAATCCTAGACAGGTTTTCAGATTGGTGTTCGTTTATGTCGGCTGACCATCTACAGGCGAAGATCGGTTTTACTAAACATGCTTTCCTTGGTCATTTTAATGCAGCACAAAGTATATACAGGTAGTCCTCAACTTATGACTACAAGTGCGGCCAACAATTTTCTTGCTCAGTGAGACAGTTGCTAAGTGAGTTTTTGCTTCCTTTTGCGACCTTTCTTGCTAGAGTTGTTGAGTGAACCGCTGCAGTTAAGTGGCAATCACACGGTTGTTAAGTGAATCTGGCTTCCCCCATTGACTCGGCTTGTCAGAAGGCTGCAAGAATTGGGGAGGCACCCCGAAAAAAATATTTCTCGATAAAACGGAACGATTCGTTTTCCGTTCCTGATAGAGGGCATCTTTGCAAGGGGCAGAAGCTCCTGGCAGACGACGTAGCAGGCCCACGGGAGCCTAGCTGGTGGATTTCTCTTGGTGCCAAGGTGCAAAAACTGAGGTTTATCGTTTCGTCAAATAATAAGCTTGCTCTCCGACGATTCGCCCTTTCCTGTTTCGCTCCGAGCTATCGTTGTGGCCCCCGGGGGGGAGCAGCTGATTTCCTACGGTGCCCGCCTTAACGAAAGAATTTCACTTTTTTTTCTCTTACTCATGCCCGTTGCGTGGTCATTGATAGAGTTGGGTGGCTGGGCGAGTTTTCATTGTCTGCCGTTAATGAATCTCTCGGAAACATGAGAACGCAGGATGAGACGCCGGGGTGGAGGTTAGAAAAAAACAGCCTTGTCTTCTCCTTTGAGGTGGGGCATTGCAGGTAGGTGTAGACAGGAGAAGCCTGGTGGAAATTAGGCCCAGAAATGACCTGCAGACTAAAAACTGCTCTTCTGCTCGCACAGGCAAGTCGTCGATTGACAACACTTTGTTTAGCGACCGTTCGAAGTTACAACAGCACTGGAAAAAGCGGGTTTAGGACCATTTTTTTTCAGACTTAAGACAGTTGCAGCCATCCCCAGGATCAAAATTCAGATGTTTGGCAACTGGCTCACGTTTATGACGGTTGCAGCGTCCCGTGTGTGTGTGTGTGTGTGTGTGTGTGTGTGTGTGTGTGTGTGTGAGAGAGAGAGAGACGTGATCCTCTTTTGCGACCTCCTGACAAGCAAAGTCAACGGAGAAGTCAGATTCATTTAACAACCATGTCTCTCATTTAACAACTGCAGCGATTCACTTAATATCTGTGGCAGGAAAGGGCGTAAAATGGGGCGACCTTCACTTAACAAATATTCTCGCTTAGCGACAAAAAAATTGGGGCTCAGTTGTGGTCGTAAGTCGAGGACTACCTGTATGGAATGAATCCTAAGCTTTCGGGTTGATGTTCATTGATGTTGGCTGGCTGTGGATGCATGAAGACTGGTTTTACTAAAGATGCTTTCCTTGGTCATTTAACGCATTAGGTGAAGCACAAGGTATATACAGGTAGTCCTCAACTTATGACTACAAGTGAGGCCAACAATTTTCTTGTTCAGCGAGACAGTTGCTAAGCGAGTCTTTGCTTCCTTTTGCGACCTTTCTTGTTAGAGTTGTTAAGTGAACCGCCGCAGTTAAGTGGCAATCACACGGTTGTTAAGTGAACCTGGCTTCCCCCATTGACTCGGTTTGTCAGAAGGTTGCAAAAGGGGATCAGATGACACTCGGGACACTGCAACCGTCATAAATATGAGTCAGTTGCCAAACACCCAAACTTTCACGTGACCATGAGAATGCTGCAATGGTCTTGAGTGTGACAAATGGTCATAGGTAACTTTTTTTCAGTGCCGCAGTAACTTCGAATGGTCACGAAACGAATGGTTGTAAATTGAGGACTACCTGTGAATGGGGTGGAGTTACCGAATACATCGAGTCACGCAGAAACCTAAGATTGACAGTTCCAAAGCTAAATGCAGACTCCAACCTGTATTTTCTTTCACAATACTTCATCTATTTGCAATTTCTAAAAGGCCCACTGAGTGCGGCGATCTTGAAATGATATTAGCGGAAGACAGATGCGGCTTATCCCACCATAGCATGGAAAAAATCTAGAACGTTTCTTACGGTTGTGCCACCCAGAACGACAGCTTGGAAACAGGACACCGGAGCTTCAGGTCATTCAAATCCTTTCTCTGCCCCTCTAGCTTTACCAATCCTTGTTTTATGCCTTTTTTTGTAACTTGGTGAACTTTTGGGGGCGACGTATGATGTCCTACAGATGTATTGGACTCATAGCCAGAATTGATAAGTGTTGAAGGTCGTGGCAGCGGGGAATTTCAGGTGCTGATATCCAACATCTGGAGGAGATCAGGTTGAGAAGAATGTCGCAGATGCTATAAAAATGAATTAACTAGATCCCTAATTCATCTCTTCCCAAAGACAGGTTGGGAAGTCTCGAGTGACCAGATACTTTGAAGACTCGAAATATTTTTTGAGCTCTGTGCAGGGTTTGGCAGCTAAAAGACATTACTCTTAAAAAACTAA
>JANHFL010008688.1:90591-100592 GCA_032468155.1 Oxyrhabdium leporinum
CAGTGCTCCAGGTCCTGGTTGTCCCAAAGGTGGTTTTTTCAAAAGGCAACTGGACTCCCCCCCCCCCCCGAAGACGTTTCGCTTCTCATCCAAGAAACGTCTTCGTTTCATTTAATCCACGTCCTGCAAATAAAAAATAAAATAAATAAATAAATAAATGGGCAGGGCATTGCTGGTACGACTTGTCAATTTGCAAATCGATTTTGGTAGCGTGACTGGTACCTTGAAAAAGGCCAGTGATGTGCGATGTGCAGTTTGTGGCGTCTCCACCTGGCATGGACAATGATGGCTTGTTAGATGCTTCCTTGTATCTTCTTGTGAGATCTCCTCTTTAGTCGGCGACCTTCTTTATAGAGATGGTTCCTTCTTTCTGGCTGTGGTGAGCATCCGGTAAGGTGAAGATAAATGTTGGGGGTGGTATTGACCATCCCAAGGTTTTGTTTGTTTGTTTGGTTTTTCCAAAAGGTTTCCAGACTTTCCAGGACCCGGCGATCATAGGAACGGCACCCCAATCCTCGCTTATTTTATCTCAAAACTCCAATCTTGGGGGTTGTGGCTTTGTTGATCACCTCCAATGCTTCGGAAATACTAAACAGTGCCTTGTCTACAAACATGCGGCATTGCAAAGAAGCACCCATTGTGGGGGGGAAAAATGATATTTGGGCATTTGGCATTGTCTTCTGGGGGTTTTGTTTTCAGGGGGAGCATTAGTATTTGCCCCTTTACCTCTGAAACATGTTCTGCAGGGAGAAACCTTTCCTATAGTCATTCCACGGAAGGAAAAGATTTTTTAGCAGCCTTTACTTCGGAAGGACATAAAAAAACAGAGATTAAAAACCCACAATGTTTTGCAGCTTTGTCAGGATATTCAGGCTTGTTCAAAAGATGAAAGAGGCATTCCAGGGTTGTGAGAACCTCAGGCTGTCTCTCCTTGTTATCTACATAGGATGTGCTCTCACAGGGGAATTCACACCCTGAGCTCTGAAGGAAGGACCCATTAACTAGGCCGTGGAAAGGTGGGTCTGGACCCATCAGCTTTAATCTGGAGTACAAGTTGTCCTCAACTTGCAAGAGTTCGTTTAGTGACCGTTTGAAGTTCCGATGGCACTGCCAAATGTGACTCACGACCGTTTTTTTCAGAGTTACGGCCTTTGCAGCATCCCCACGATCATGTGATCAAAATTCAGACATTTGGCAACCGATTCATATTTATGATAGTTGCAATGTCCCAGGTGTGTGTGTGTGTGTGTCACGTTTTGTGACCATCTGACAAGCAAAGACAATGAGAAAGCCAGATTCACTTAACAACCGTGTGACTAATTTTGACAACTGCAGCAATTCGGTTAACGAATGCGGCAAGAAAAGTCATAAAACGGGTCAAAGCTCACTTAAGCAATCTCTCAACTTAGCAACAAAAATTCTGGGCTCAATTGTGGTTATAAGTCGAGGACTACCTGTACTGGAATAACCACCAGGGTAGTAGAGTGGGTAAGGTGCTAAATGAGGAATAGGGAGATCTAAATTATACAGGTAGTCCTTGACTTACAACAGTTCCTTTAGTGACTGTCCAAAGTTACAATGGCATTGAAAAAAAGTGACGTATGAGGGTCCCACATTTACGACCCTTGCAGCATCCCATGATCAAAATCCAGATGTTTGGCAACTCGCATGTATAACGGTTGCAGTGTTGTGGATCACACGATCCCCTTTTGCCACTTAATATTCACGTTACTAACTTAACAACTGCAGCAATTCACTTAACAACAGCGGCAAGAAAGGTCGTAAATGGGGCAAAACTCACTTAACAACTGTCTCGCTTAGCAACAGAAATTTCGGTCTTAGATGTGATCGTAAGGCAAGGTCTACCTGTAGTGCCTCCCCCCCTCCCCCCAAAAGCTCCCTGGGTGACTTTGCTTAATCCACCATCTCAGGAATGTTCTTGTGGGAACTCACAGGAGGAGGAAATGCAGTGTGATGCACCCAAAAGGCGAT
This sequence comes from Oxyrhabdium leporinum, assembly GCA_032468155.1. Lineage (NCBI taxonomy): Eukaryota > Metazoa > Chordata > Lepidosauria > Squamata > Cyclocoridae > Oxyrhabdium > Oxyrhabdium leporinum. Next base: position 92,584 of record JANHFL010008688.1, read on the forward strand.
AGATAAATCAAATAAATAAATCTGGCCTACTTGGCTGCTATAGAGATCTTACAAGGAAGGCTGAAATCCTGACTTTGAAACCTTTTGACTGCACTTTCGTGACTAATGAAACTTGTTGTTGCAAAAAGGGTTCTTCAGGAATTCTGTTTCATCACATATATACTTGGGAGTCCCCTCCCCAATTAATACTAATAATTGCCTAAAAGATGGAGTTCCTTCAAATCTGCTGATACTCATCCCTTGTTTTTGATGGAGCTTTGTTTTTGGAGTGCCTGCTTTTTCTGGAAAATCCTGTTTCTGCAAAAGCTTGCAGCTCTAGAATCTTCCCACTGTAGAAATCCAGAGCATAAGCTGCTCCAACTTACACCTCAGAAGGACTTTATGGACTCCTAGCTTCCTCTCTCTTGTATAAGGACAGGGATTCCTCCAGAGACGTTCGGTGCCCAGAGAGAAAGCCCATTTCACTATAGCAATTTCCTGTGGGATAGAGCAAGGCAGACGCACTCCCCATATGAACCAAGATTACAATAGGAGAGAATATTTGTATCTCATGGTTGAACAGTGGATTCCTTGGTGTTCTCTAAGCCTGATTGTTTTCTTGCAGACATTACCCAACTAGGTAACATCGTTAATGCTCGAAGGGAGTGGGGTTTGCAAAGTTTCCTTCCTTCTAGCACTGATGTTGTTACTTAGTTGGGTCATGAAATGCTTACAAGAAAACAACCAAACTCATGGAGCACCAAGGGACCAGGATTCCTTCTAAACACTACTTACCAAGGTGGATTTTCTCTAACCCTGGAAAAGAAGCTCAAGTAATTCAGAACAACTTCTACTCACAAGCTAATATCCTTGTTGGCGTGATGGAGTACTGATCGTCAAATGGGGACTATATCCAGGGTTAATAAATCCCCAAATTGCTTATTACCCAAACGAAGTAACATCATTAGTGCTAGTAGTAGAATTGGAATCTGTGAATGGAGGACACGTCGGTTGGGGGGTTATTAGTCTTGAAGACTCCATGTTACCTTCAAGTTGGACAACAGCGGGAGAAGTGGAGTCTCCACAACCTTCTGGTTAGCCACTCTTGAGAAGCAAACTGCCTTGGCTGGATCCCGTAAAAGTAATCTTATGTTGTGGAAGATGGGCAGACTCCCAAGTGTTCTTAAGAGAACTTGCAAGATGTTTCTGCAGAAAGATTGGGTTGGGATGACATGTTCCTGGTTAATCACTCTGCTAACTAAGCTTCAGAATGAGTTTCCTGCAAATTATAGCGTGTGCTTTGCAATTATCAAGGGGTGCTTCTCTGACCAAACTTGGGCTTTAATATTTATTATGTTGAATCTCCCTTCTTCTCTTTCAAAGAAGCTGAAACCCAAAGATTTTTATTTATCTCCATGCTCTCTGGATGTAGTAGAGGTAGTCCTCGACGTATGCCCACAACTGAGTCCAAAATTTATGTTGTTAAGTGAGGAATGTGTTAAACACGTTTTTGCCCCATTTTACAACTTTTCTTGACCCGTTGGTTAAGTGAATCACGGAAGTTGTTAAGTTAGTGACACTGAAGTTGTTAAATGTAGTGACAAGTGAACGTGGCTTCCCCAATGACTTGGCTTGTCAGAAGGTCTCAAAAGGGGATCACAGGACCCAGGGACACTGCAACCATCATAAATATGAACCGGATGTCAAGCATCCAAATCTAAATCACGGGACCCTAGGGATGCTGCAGCCGGTCGTAAGTGTGAAAAACGGTCATAAGTCACCTTTTTTTTGGCACCGTTGTAACTTCGAATGGTCACTAAACAAACTGCTGTAAGTCGAGGCCTACCTGTAGAGGTAGCAACCAAGCTTACCATTCCGAATTAGGTCTCTTTCAACCAAGGAAAAGTTGACCTACTTTTCTTTGCTTTAAAGGAACATGCTTTTTCCTAATCTGCTTTTGGGGAAATTCTGTCTCTTTTTGGAGACCCATCTCACCCTCAATGACCTCAGTTGACCACCTCATGGAATATCCACTTAATTTCCTTAGCAAAATAACAAATTCTTTGACACTGCTCTCTTCCAAGAGTTTTTTTTTTTAAAAAAACAAAACCCAACCCATTCCCAATTGAATCCATATTTTCTGCCGGCCTCCCCTTCAAGAGCTAACCAGATCTGACCCTAATTAGATTTTCACACAAAGAGGCCCAAATGGTGCCACCTCACTGGGCAAATTATTCCGTGCACAAGGAGAATCAAGTTAGTTGCATTTCAATTCAGTCTTGTTCGAGGTCATTGCCTTTCCTGATTTTTTGGCGGGGTGGGGTATCCTCCAGCACAACTCTCCATGTTTGGACTCGGGCCTACACATTTTTGTGTGTCTCAGGCCTGCTGCAGTGGGATTAGGAAGCTCCGGCCTTATTGAGTAGTTTTTTTGTGTGTGGGGGAAACGCTAGAGGGCAAAAAAAGGGCACCGGGTCTGTTACTGGTTTTTCCCTGTCCTGCCATCTCTCTTTAAGCCAGGTTTTCCCAACCTTGGGGGATTTTTTAAGACATGTGGACTTCAATTCCCAGAATTCCACAGCCAGCATGGCCGGGTGTGGAATTCTGGGAGTTGAAGTCCGCGTGTCAGTTTGGAAAACCAGCGTGAAGTAGTTTTCCCTTCCCTCTTGTGGCTTCTGCAACAGGGCTCTCTGCTCAATCCAACCTAGAACGGAGGAGAAATATTCCTGACTGTGAGAACAATCAATCCGTGAAACGACTCGCTTCCAGGAAGCTGTGGGCTCTCCAACCCTGGAAGTTTGCAAGAAGAGATTGGACAGTTCTTTAAAAAAAAAAAAAAATGTGTAGGGGTTCCTGCTTGAGCAGCGGGTTGGACTAGACGACCTCCAAGGTCCCCCCTTCCATCTCTGTGATCCTTCTCCCATCCGCCAGGGTCACAGGCCATCCTTCTCGGGCCCTATTCCGGCCCTGTTTCTGGGCTGCAGACTACCCAGCAGGCTGCCAAGCAGCTTCTCGCAGCTGCTTCGGGTCTGGCTTAGCTACTCCCAGTCTCCGCAGCTTCCCAACTGGGTGATGGAGTGTGTTCCCGAAGAGTCCTGGTCCACCCTTCCTCTCTTCACCCCAAATCTGGGGTTGGAACGGAGTCTCTTTGGGGGAATGTTGACAAGGAGGTTTGGCAACTCATCATCAGGCTGTCGGAATGTTGGCCAGACGGTCAAATTCTTCTCCTCTCCCTTTTATTCAAAACACACATCCGAGGGAAGAGCGCCAAAGAGAGAGAGAGAGAGAAAAATAAAAAATAAAACAAATAAAACAGCCTGCTCTTCCTCGCCGGATAAACCGGCTGCACCACCCTAGTCGTGGGAACGGAGCCGTGTTCGACCAGAGTACACACCTACACACCCCACAAGTGTGGGAGGAGAGGAGAGAGGGCCTTCCCTGGATGTTTTGGCTAAGCAGGGAAGAGCGTTGGGTGGGAGCCAGAAGGGAAACCCTGGATTTACAACCATTCGTTTAGTGGCCGTTCAAAGTTACAACAGCGTTGGGGGGGGGGGAAACAGGGGGGGGGAATTTGACCATGTTTCACACGTGTGACCGTTTGCAACCTGTCCTTTTTTTTATTTTATTTTATTTTTTATTTTATTTTGACCTCTGTGGACATCCTTTGAGGGGAACCAACACATCACGGTCCCCTTTTTTGTTGGTTTCTTTCTTTGCTGGCAGAATTGAATGAAATACAGGTAGCCCTCAATTTACAACAGCTCGTTTAGTGACCGTTCGAAGTTACAGCGGCCCTGAAAAAAAAAGGGACTTGGGACCGTTGTTGTTGTTTTTTTTTTACAAGCTTGGCAACAGTCTCCCATGTTGACGTGGTCAAAATTTGAACGCTTGGCAGTTGGCATGTATTTATGACGGTTGCAGGATCCCGGGGCGACGCGATTCTCTTTTGCGATCTTCCGACAAGGAAAGGCAATGAGAAAGCCGGATTCGCTTAACAACCGTGCTACGAACGTCAGTGATTCACGTTAACAGCGGTGGCAAGAACGGTCATCAAATGGGGGGGGGGGCAAAATCACTTCTGCTTGCTTAGCGATGGAAATTGTGGACTCGGTTGTGGTCGTAAGTCGAGGGCTACCTGTACCCTGTACAGATCTGGTGGATTAATCTTCCTATCATCCTCCGCCACCATTTTAGTTACCATCCAGAGTGTTTTGGTTTGGGGAATACTGATTGTGCTTTCTCTCTTTCCCCTTTCCAGAAACGTTGATGGACACCAAGTGGGTGACGTCCGAGTTGGCCTGGACAGCTCATCCGGAAACCGGGGTAAGATGTGCTGTTTTCTGAGAAGGGACATGAAAGGATCTGAAAGGATGCTGAACTTCATCTAAGTGGGGTTCCTTTCTCTTCTCCTCTTTCTCTTTCTTGCCTTTTCTTCACTTTCTCAGGGTTCCTCTCCTGCTTTGAAGCCTCTTTCCAGCCTTGCATGGCACTGAGGGGGAAATCTACCTGTGAGGCTTGTGAACTTGGAACCAATAAAAAAAAATTGTGTACATCTAATCGCTGAAAAACTTGCAATTTATTTATTTTATTTTTTTTTGGGGGGGGGGGGAAGCCAACATCAGGAACAGCTTATGTGCAATCATCTTTGCAATTTGGAAGGGTGTGTTTTTTTTGTTTTTTGTTTTAAAAAAAAAAGGCCGTTTCACATGGGGTAGGACAAAAATGTTGGCGGCCTTCTGCATATGGAAATGAGACTCTTTTGACTGCATTCATGCAACGTAATTACCTTGGCCTTTAATGAAGAACAGAGAGGTACAGAATTAGTGCTAGGTTGAAAACTAGTTTGGGGTAGTGGTTAAAGGCACTGGGCTAGAGATCCATGAATTTTAGCCCTGCCTTAGGCCCAGAATCTGGCTGGGTGACTTTAGGCCAGTTCCTCTCTCTCGGCCTAACCTGCCATGCAGGAATGTTATTGTATATTATGAAAATAGGAATGTCAGCCTTATTAGGTAAACCTGGCAGGAAACACAACCAGATAAGCTAATTCTACTTTATTGCAAAGCTTTTGTCTAAAATGGTATAGGATTTCCTGCCTGAGCAGGGGGTTGGACTAGAAGACCTCCAAGGTCCCTTCCAACTCTGTTATTCTTAGTTATTCTTCTGTCATTCTTTACTTATTCTGTTACAAATTATGTGAAAACCTACCTTTGGATAAAAGCCCCAGCCCAAGCATCTATCACCAATGTTTTTGAACATTTACATGTTAATGTGTTCATTGGTCCTTGATTGCTGAGAAGCAAACATTGCCCTGTGGGCACTAAGCATTCTCAGTCCCGTTTATTTATTAATATTATTGGATCGTGTTATTCATTAACACCTTTTGTTGACTTCCTGGCCTCAAGAAAAGATTTTGCATTTAGAAGCAGTTAGCTGCTGGAATGGGTTTTTCTCCCCACCTCTTTCCCTTCTGCACCTTTGCTTGCAAAAGTTTTTCAGATTTTCCTTTGAGCAGGCAGCCGCACTTCAGAATGCAAGCGGCCACTTTTTTCCATCGCATCTCATTCCCAAACAAGGAAGTGGTTGTGCTTTGAGAAAATCTGTCCATCTTCTCTTTGCACCAGTCAGAGTTGATAGGTGAAGCGTTTTTTTTCTTCTTCCAAGCCTGGGTTAGGAATGCTGGAAGGAATGCTTGAAGTTGCCTCCGTTGGTATCATTTTCTGTTTAGACTTCAAGCTTTGAGATCCAGACACATTTGTTAGCTGATATTAGGCAGATTTCATTTTTCATTTTGCCCTGCTGGTGGTTTGCAGCCCATCCACTCTGAAATGGCAATTGCCCCAAAGCAACTGGACTTTTTTGGTTTTTCCTTGAAGACATTTCCCTTCTCATCCAAGGAGCTTCTTCAGTTCTGACTGAATGGTGGAGGATGGAAGGATTTGTATTCCTTGCAGTCCTCTGGTCGTTAGCGCTCTTTCTAAGGGTCGTTGACGCCATTGGGAGGTTTATCTGGAGATTTAGCTCAGGTAATCCTGAGGCCAGAGATAAACCTCCAAGTCATAACTCAAGAACTACCTGTCATCCATATTAAGAATAAACAATAACAAGTAGAGAACAATTTCTGCAAAGGAGGAGAAACAGTACATTTCCCAGAATATCTAATTTATATAGGTTGAAGGATTTGCCTGCATAATAACAAATTATCTCATCCATCATCACACCTAAAAATTTCCAAATAGTTTTCATTTGGAATGGAAAAATAAATGTCTGTCTCCATTCACTCAACAGACCAAAGAACGGACTTGCCACTTATGAGTGGATTTACCTGTAGATGTCGACTTTGTATAGACAGGTCTAATGAAATATGGAACCCGTTTATACAAAATACAGCACTTAAAAAAAAAAGTATGATAGTTATATAAGTGTACTAGAAATAAATATATATGCGCTTGAATAATATTTACATTAGTTAAGTAGAGAATTGTAACTGTTGACTCTTACATGCCTTTTTCCTTTCCCCTGTATTTTTTTTTTATTTTTAAAGCACTTATCTTTTTTTTCTCGTTGAGAATATCTGTATTTCTATTACATATGCAGCCCCTCAACCTACCACCACAAGTGAGTCCAAAATTCCCATGGCTAAGCAAGACGGTCATTACATGAATTTTGCCCCATTTTACGACCTTTCTTGCCATGGTTGTTAAGCGAATCATTGCCATTGTTTACGTTAGTAAACACGGTTGTTAAATAAATCTGGATTTCCCATTGAGTTTGCACGTCTGAAGGTTGCAAAAGGGGATCACATGACCCCAGGCCACTGCAACCATCGTTAAATCCATGCCAGTGGCCAAGCGTCCGAATTTTGATGACGTGACCTTGGAGATGTGCTGTGAGATGCATAAGTGTGAAAAAAAAAAATAGCCCTGAGTCATTTTTATTTTTTTTCCCAATGCCATTGTAACTTTGAACGGTCCCTAAATGAATGATTCTGAGTCAAGGACTACCTGCAATTATCTTTTGGGCTTTTGTTCCTTTCTCCACAATGATTTTAAAAACAGTTTCAAAAGAAAATTAAAATACCTTTTCAAAACTTGGCAGCAGTCCTAAAGATCACCCTTCCCTAATAGCGATAGCACTTAGACTTATATACCGCTTCACAGTGCTTTTACAGCCCTCTCTAAGCAGTTTTACAGAGTCAGCCTATTGCCCCCAACAATCTGGGTCCTCATTTTACTGTTCGGCTTCAGCAACTGTTCGGCTTCAGCCTGTTCTCTCCCAACTATATCCTGAATTATGAACAAAAGGTATCTAAACCATCAAAAAAAGGAGCTTTTCTCTGTCCCCAGGAAACATGGTTTATCAGCTCCTTGGTTCCCAACCGTCCTCTCCAACACGTGTTTCAATTTAACACCTGCATACCTCAGTTTATATATATATACATACACACACACACACACACAAGTTCTCTCTGTGTGACCTGCAGAGCTCTTGTATACAAGAACACATCCAGCGGCATTGTGCTCTCCCTTATCAGATATGTGCGGTATGACATAATGAAGGGAGCAACGGACTGCAATTGGCAGGGATTCAGTTCCCCAGCCTTGGGTCACATTTCCCATCAGGCTAGTTCTTGTGCTTAAAAACAACAACAACGAATAAACAGCTGGCTCGGTATGGACTGGCTCGATCGGTTCTTTGAAATGCTGGAACTGAATCGTACATGCCTTCACATCGGCTTAGCGGGATTTGATGGCAGCTCCGGAGGAGGAAAAGCCATCCGTGCAGCTAAATCAACAAGAGATGCAGACCGGGCTAATTGATTTGTAGCATGCGTGGTGTGTGAAAGCAACATTTTAAAGGGTGACTCAAGTCTTCGGTCTACCTTATTTTAGTTGACACAATGGTCTGGTAAGACAGCTCAGAATAATTGTACTTTGTCTAGCATATGACCTTGGGCCGGCCTCTCTCTCTCTCTCTCTCTCTCTCTCTCTCTCTCTCTCTCTCTCTCTCTCTCTCTCTCTCTCTCTCTCTCT